>PVJC01002978.1:43372-74281 GCA_004026665.1 Murina feae
GGATGGTTGGGGGGGAGTTGGGAGATCAACTGAAAGACTTGCATGCATGCATAGGAGAATAATCAGTGGACACGGGAAACTGGGGGTTAGGGAGGAGGGGGGGGAAGGGCAAGGGGAAAAAATGGAGATCTATCTATCATCTGTTGTAATACTTATCTATCACTTGTTGTAATACTTTAAGCAATGAAATAAAAAAAATCAAAAAAAAATTGGTTAAATGTATTTTGGAAGAAGCTAAGTGAAATGTATTAGTCACAATGTAAAATCTATTTGAAAATAGAAAAGAAGACTGGAAAGAAGTCAAATTTTGTACATCGATAGTAATGGCCCAAGAAAATCATGCAATTTATTCAACTCAATCATATTTTTTAGCATCTACTCCAATAAAAGAGTAATATGGAAATTAACCATCTCTCTGAGACTCCTAAGCCATGCCCACCAGCCAAGCCACATCCACCAGCCAATCAGAGGGTTGTATACAAATTAACCCAGCCAAGATGGAGGCCGGCAGCCACAGAGTGAGAAGCTGTATGGGTGGGGTGGGTGGTGAGCAGTGGCGAGGGGGATCGGGGAGCAGGAAAGGCTGGCCCAGCCACGAGGCAGTGAACAGGCAGGGTTTTCCCCGCTTCCTGATGGCTGAAGCAAGATGGGGAGTAGGCAAGCTTGGCAGGCAGGCAGCACCCAGCCCTGGCCACAGCTCAAAAAAGAGAACAACATGCAGGGGATGGCAGGAGTCTCAGAGATAAACACAGAGGGGTGCCTGCTCCAAGCCTCCACATTGTGCCTGGGGCAGGCCCCCAGCAGATGGACACACACAGGACGACTTCTCCAAGCCTCAGATGTGGCTGGGGGCAGGCCCCCAGTGGTGACACACACACTCACACACACACACACACACACACACAGTGCCTGCCAGACTGGGGCTATCAGTAGAATATCCACTGAGGGGTTCTGGACTGTGAGAGGAGACAGGCTGGACTGAGGGGCCCCCACTCTTCCCTCAAGTGCACAAATTTTTGTGCACTGGGCCCCTAGTAAGTTTATAATTACGAACATTTAATAATATGCATATAATAATAAAATTTGATGGTTTAAGATACCTTTTCTATACTTTCAGATTCTTTTAATGTTGCTATTTACTTACTTAAAAATAGTACAAAAGTGTAATCTTTAGAATATTGTTATTTTAATTACTTTAATCATTAAATTAATTATTAAATTACTCTGCATATGCTTTCAAAGACTTTGTTTTTTTTAAGATTTTTATAGTTACCTAAATTTTTTTCTTTGTTATCAAAGTCAATAACATTAGCATGGCAATCTTTTTTTTTTTTTTTTAATTTTCTTCTTGAAATTCTGGGAAGCTTCCCATATAGAAAAACATTTTTGTACCTTCAGAAGCCACTTTGTCTCCCATGATCCTTTCAAGGACACCTCGTGGAAGTTTCTCGAAGGCCTCATTGGTGGGAGCAAAGAGTGTGAAGTGACCATCTCTTCCAAGGGCTTCCAATATATCAGATGTGATGGCTGCTGCCTAAAACACAAATGTGCTTTTTAGATGCTTGCACATTATAAATCCAAAAGAAAATTGCAAGACACTTAGCCTAGGCTGGCAAGAATGAGTTCACTGTATAGAAAACTATAGAAGTTTTCTCTATAGTATTTCATAGAAACATTATAGTACTTTTTGGCACACCAACTATGTCCTTTTCATCTTTTTTCAAACTATGTCTGTAAAAATGACAATTCTGCTATTGTTTGTATGACTGTAGCAATATACAGCAGTACATAAAATAACTAAGATGTACACATTCTAAATGTACTAAATATACTACAGTCATGTAACTAATCATTTTTTTCTGTTGTCCACCTAAATATTATTTCATATAAGATGATTTATTCTATGTAAAATGAAAACTTTTCATTTCCAGAAATATATTTGCTGTGTTTCTGCCAGATTTTTTTAAACAGCATTTTATTGTTTTTAGATTCTGACAGAGAAAGAGAAGGAATTTCAATGATCCATGACAATCTTCTGTTGCTTCTTGTTCTTACCCTAAAAGATGAGAGGTCATCTTCTGCTTCAATGAAGTCTTGAATTGAGGTACCAATTTGTGTAAGGACACGGTCAATGACATGTACAACACCATTTGTTGCAATCTGGTTCCCATGGATGATTCGAGCACAATTAACAGTGACAACCTATAATTATTTGGGTAAATCGAAGTGTAAGAATCAGAGCTATCCATTGACTACTGAGTCAGCAAGCTCATTTTCTATTTTTAATTTATACTAATAAAATTAACATAAAGAAAGAGACATTCTGAATATAAATTCTAAGAATGAAAAGTTATATATATATATAAAAGAAAAAGAAAACAAAGCCAGTAAGAACTCAAATATAGTTACACTTAACATATCATAAAACATAAGAAAAAAGCATTTTTTCATTTGAATTATTACTTTAATTCTTTTTTCTTTTATAGACATAGTAATCAACCATTTCTAATGTAGAGCAATCTATAATAATAAGATCATAATATGCTAATTAGACTGGACTTCCTTCTGGACGTCCTTTCATCCTTCTGGTTGAAGCTGGTGCCAGAAGCCAAGGGAAAGAAGGCCTACACTTGCATGAATTTCATTCATTGGGCCTCTAGTAACTTACATAAAAAGTCTAAATCGTCCTAAAATAAGTTCTAAGAGTGAAAAAACAATTATTATATAAGTATACTCAGTTGTCTTAAATATTTCCTCTAATAATGTCCTAATAATGTCCTAAATATTTCCTCTTCAGTGACACTTTTTGACTCTGGAAATTTGACTGTTGAAAGAGTCCTATGAACTTATAAGTTCTACACAAAGACTCTTACCTGAAAATTCGCAAGAACCTAACTCAGTACAGTATCCAGAGGCTGAATAAAGGAATTCTTATTCTGATTATTCTTTGACACATTCTCTGATAAATTCTTATTTATTATTTTTCTCTAATATTTTTTTAAAAAAATCATCAACTACTAAGATATCCTCTTTAAGAACATCTAAGTCTATTGTTAATTTAATTTATTCCTCACAATTATTCTTTAGTAGAAATCATTCACTGAATCAATAATGTACCTGCCCTAAACATGGGACAGCCATGATATGGCACCTATATTTACTAACTTTTATTAGTTCTGCGAACATTATATAAATAGTACAAAAAAATTAAGGGGAACATTACTTAGAAATGTACTGTTTACTAGTGAAACTTACCCCATTAGGATAATGGTTAATGAAAAGCCCCAAATTGTTATACATTGAAGGAACAATCATGCCATTTTTTAAGTCTTTGGTTAACATTCTCTTATTAACCATGTGGCTATGTAAAGCATTCAATAATTCAACATTTACATTGCTCTCCAAACCTCTACGGATATCCTAGAAAAAATTAAAATTAAAAAAGTTTATTTTATTGTGATTCATTACTAATATTCTTATAATTACACTATCACTTCTCTCATTAATTTGTCTTTGCATTGTCCAGCTGAGCAAACAAAACTGACATAAATAACTTATTTTTTACTATTTCAATTAATTAAGGAATTTTGTAAATACAGGTATTCAGTTAAGGTCCTAAATCTGGTAGAGTGCTTGGGCATTTTTAGAGACAAAACAATATTATAAATGTATATATTGATAAAGTGACAAACTTGATATAAAGTAAAGGTTTACGGGGATATACAATTATCAGACATTTAAATTATTTTGAGTAATAAAACAAAAACATTATATTGTATACAATATTTGAATTTCATAAATGATTTTATATTTATTCAAAAACAAATTAAAAAACAAATTTAAGAATTAAAACATTCTGTACCTTTTTATTTATCCAAAATTATATATGATATCATGGTGTACATGATGCTATGGGAATTACAATGATAAGTAGGTGAAGTCTCTACTTTTAAGGTACTTACCACATAACAACATGCAACAATAAGCACAATAAGACAGAGGACAGAAGGTGGAAAAATATTTCAGTGATCAAATGAGGAAAACCAGTTTTTAAGGTTTGCAGATAGGCCTTGAAGGGTAGATAGGATAGGAATAGTGCAATTATCATTCTGAGTCCAGTTGATAAATATTAAGAGAGCAGAAGTTATCTAGTGGGGTTAGCACATATTTGAGTTTCTCTGATAATATTTAGAAAAGTATGTGGGACAATAACATATAAAACTTCAATGCCTGAGTAAAGTGTAAATTAAACTGACAATGTGGAGCCACTGAAGATTTTGTGGCATTGGATTATAATAATTAGAATGGGCCTTAGGAAGGTTAATGTGGTGGTAAAGTATAGCAAACATGAGAGTATTAAGAATATGAAACATGGGATATGGGTGACTAACTAGTTTGTAAGAACTGGAGAAAAAGAAGTATCCAAATCTAAACACTGGGACTGTGGAAAAAAGACAAAGAAAAGCAATTGTTTATGGAGGAAAAAATGTACATGTTGTAGATACCTTTTGTTTAAAGATACAGATGATGTATCCAAACAGCAATATTAAGATGGACATTAGAAATATTCTCCTGGAGTTCCAAAAAGAGCAAGTACAAGAAACACAGATATCATGTTATTTGCCCTAAAGTGATAGATGAAGTCATCATAAGTGTATACAAAGAGGAAAGTCTACTGCACAGACTTTAATAACACCCATCCTTAAGGCAAGGAAGAAGAGGAGTTAGCAAAAGAAATGTGGTTAAAGACAACCAGAAGAGAGAATTCTATAATGCAAGCAATTAACCACATAGTTACAAGATACTATCCAGAGGAATCTGCCTAAATTTTACCAAATATATTTTTTTTACTGTAGTAGCAATAATCAATTCATCCAGTAGAAAGTAGAAATACATTTTGATACCAGTTTTATAGATTTGGGAACTAGGTCATAATTTGGAGTGTGTAAATCAGACTATTCACAAAATGTCTGAAAATCAAATGCATTGTTTATAACACTTCATTTAAATATTCATACATGTGTTTATAAATCTGTCAATTTCTAAATAGCTATATATATTTACATATATTCAAAATAATAAAGTGTATCTATAAAATATAATAAATTCCAAATTTCACTAAGTTTCTATTAGATCCTTTCTATTAGATATGTCAAAATTACATATATTGCCTGTCTGGGTGTGGTTCAGTGGTTGAGCATCAACCCAGGAACCAAGAGGTTCCATTTCCAGTTAAGGCATATGCCTGGGTTTCTGCTTGATCCCCGGTAGGGGGCATGCAGGAGACAGCCAATTAATGATTCTTTCTCATCATTGATGTTTTTATCTCTCTCTCCCTCTCCCTTCCTCTCTGAAATCAATAAAAATATATTTAAAAACTTTTTAAATTACATATATTTTCTCACAACTAAAAAAAAGAGTAAAGGAGTAAAATAGAATGATAAGTGCTAGTTCAGTAGTCCATTTTTGGTTTGCCTTTTCTTTATTAGGCTTTGAGGATGCAGGATTGTATTTATGGATATATGAAAATGACTTATTCCTTACCCTCAATAACTCATCCTTTTATGTATCTTTATATATATATACCGTAATGTCTGGCATATAAGATGACTTTTTAACCCAGGAAAATCTTCTCAAAAGTTGGGGCTCATCTTATACACCCAGTCATCTTGTATGCCAGAAAATACGGTAATTGAAAGCTATATTAGTAAACTTCTATTAATTTCCAAGTTAATAAAACAATTAAAAATAAAATAATAATGAAAACAAAAATAATTATATTTAAAAAAATAATGAATTACAGAATCCAAGTTGTTCCAAGCCTCATTACTCGGTGCAAAGTAAGTGAATGATCCTTTTCCTTCGATCTCTTCTCTCAATTTTGAGACATCAGAATAGTGTTGTGTTGTGGTGGCTCCCACAATGCCCAGAGTACCATAAACATTGTCAATAGGCAAAACTGAAATAATAAAGAAATAAATAAGAATTTAAGATATTATTTCAAGAATATTATTTAAAAGCATTTAAACTTTACACTATTGATAAGTTCCTCAATACAGTGAATTGATAATTTAGCAATAAAATTCTATGACTCATCAATTTTATATGAAAACTGCCTTTTGAGTGCTAAGTAATAAAATAATATTATTTCATATACCCTTTGTTTTTATACTTGTGAGGAAAAATGAATTTTAAATTATCATTCTAGTTTAATATACAGTCTGTTTAGGTGTCAATCTTTCTATGTCAATATTAGCTCAATTATAATCCTCAGTAAATATTTCTGATTATTTCATGGCAAAAGTGATATTTTCTCTCATGTTGCCTTAACGTTCTTAAATAGTATGTTATAATTATGTATAGGAATATAATTTTGATAGATTTGGGTACTTAAAAGAAATATGCAAACCTGCTTCTTTTAATCATAATTTCAGAATGGAAATAGATCAAAGTATCTCACATGTCCAGAATAGTTCTCTTGGACTTCCAGAAGAAAGATTAATATATCAATGTCAAACTTAAGCTTGGTGCAAAAACTTATTTTTTATAATTTTATCATATTTGAAAATTAGTCTACTTTGGACAATCTCACTGGATAAATGATTATTATAGTTGTGACTATAATAAGAGTAGGTGATATAATTAATATATTAAATGATAAAATCAGGATTTAAAAATACTCCAACAGGATGGAGAAAATGAGTCAAAATTAACAGATTAAATATAGCAGGATTCCATGCAAGTTATATGCTTAAGTTGAAAACAAAAATCCTGAGAATGACTTGACTGGATAGTGATCATATAAACAAGGCCTATAATAAATTTTAATTGATTTGCAACTTCAATATGAGTTAATGATATGACATGGCAACCAAATATATTAACCCAAGTTTAGGGGCACCTTGATATTCTCTCAGCTTATTGAAACCACCTGAATTGTAAACACCAGTGTGGGATCACAATCAGAAAATAGATGACTGGATTGGGGGCTTTTTATGAGTTGGTGTATGTGATGGTGAGACATCCAAAGTCTATGCAACATTAGAGAAAGTAGGGTTGGCTCCCATTTCCCCCAGAAAAGAGAAGATTCTGTTGGAGACGAGAGGGTAGATGGAGAAATGTTGTGATGGTTGGTGCTGGATATCAGAATAGCTACCATTTCAAAGAGGAAATAGATTAACTGTTTTTTTTTCCTCTAGTAGGCAGAATTTTAGGAAACCAACTTTTAATATGAGGAACATTATAAAACCAGAGCTGTCCAATTAGAAAAGATGATGCATTGATAAATAGCTACATGTTTTTAGACAAGTTCAAAGAAAGAGATTTTGTAGAGGAAATTTTTGTTCATGAAGGAAAGTTGAACTAATTTAATTTAAGTATTTGTTGCATTGTACAGCATTCAGTGTATCCAAAGCACATTGTAATACTTTACCGCCATGATAAATTAGTGAGTAACACAAATATATGGGGGCATAGTTAGGATGTACAAACACACACACACACACACACACACACACACACACACTTGACTTCTCTACAAGCTACTTCAACCTTTTTCTTCAAATAATACAAATTTCTCATTTAATTCAGTAACTAAAATTTTACCTGCTGGGCAGCCTTTCATTCCTTCCATTCTCATATAACCAGGGCAACATTCATATAACACAGTCCTGTGCGTTGGAAGAAAATCAATATTAAAATGGGAAACTACATAGAATACATTTTGACATAAATTTTGTAAAGCATATCTATGACATTATTAGAATCCAGAAATCAATTATTTATTTATTTTTGACACTAAGGTATTTATATTAGTTTGAGGATATAATAAAGATTTCCCCTAGATAGGTCAGAAAATAGGTCTTTTCTTCTTTTGTGTGCATTCCAAATATGCCTCATGGTAAGCAAGAATATAAAGAACAAAGATTTTGAATCCAGAGCCTTGGAGTTCCCAGCTGGGGCCTGCCCTGCATCATGGCCAAGATCATTATCATTACTGATTTGTAATTGTAATTATAAATGTGTGAATGACTTACAAGTCTAACAAATGTCTGCAAACTAACAGAAATAATGTTTTAGTCAAAAAGTAACAGCAGTTGAGAATCTATTAAGCCAATGAGTGAGAATGGGCAGCAATGTCCTATGGTGTCCTACACTTGGTTATCCTGGGAAGTACAGTCCAGCTAAGGTTATATGCCTTGATTACAGGATTCTTATTTGGAAATAAAAATAATCTTATGCAGAACTCTTGTTCTAATCTGCATATATCAATTTGTTTAAAATAGTTAAAATAAAAGGACAGTTGATATTGTGTTAGTTACTTATTTCACATTCACCCATTCAATTTACCTTCAGAAACACTGTACGTATTAAATCCACATTTCACATTAAAAAAAAAAAAAACATGAAGACTCCAGAAGGTTAAATGATTTCACATTTATTATTTGTACTCATATTTTAAATTTAGAAATAAGTTTTTAACAATCCTCCAATTCTTCCACACAATTTAGAGTGCTGACATTTAATGATGATATGCTAAGCAGATCCTCTGTCAGATACCCTGCTTCTTAAGGTGTCTCTCACTGAGGATGAGATCTAAATTAATAAGAAGCAAGGAGTCATTTCCACTGTTTCTTGACTAAGGATAAAATCTCTAATCATTTTGACTTAGTAACTTATCCTATCTATGACTCAGCTCCTTAATTTTAAAATGAAGAGTTTGGAGCACATGAATAGTTTTCAACCTTTATATGCCCAATAGTGTACTTTTTTATTAACAATTATTAACAGATTAAACCAATAAACAGATCTATCAAGCAATAAAACATGCTTTCCAATTTTAAGTTAATCAGTGAAAAATATAACTAAAAGAGTAATTGTTTTGGACTACAGTGGTGGGCTTTTTGGCTGTAATGGTGGGCTAGGAATCTAGTGGTTTGGAATTAAATGAAGAGATGGAATATTCAAATCCTTTTAACTTTAGCTTTGATTAAAAACTCTGAGGTCAGTTAGAGTACTTTAGATAATTTCCAAATAACTAAAGGTAAGCATTAATTTGTGACTCAAAACCCTTAATATGTCAGGTCATTTTGCTCTTCTAGCCCATTTTTTAAATATAAAATAAAAAATCTGAGGCATAATGATCATATATGATATTTGCCTAAAAGAAAAGATGGAGTAAAAATTACATATCAACCTCTCACACAGATTCTATACCAAATCACATTGCCATGTGACTTGCCTCCTTTGAACCTATATGAAACATAGGTTCAGGAATGAGAATTCCACAAGTATATGAAGAAATGCACGGAACATTTCTTCATTCATGTATGCAATACATTCCTTTTTTTCAGAAAGCTTGCAATTTGGGAGAGGTTTTTCAAGAAAAATGGAGGAAGTATGCCCAAGGAAAGACATACACATCATGGTGTTGTCTTTGGAGCTGGCACATTAAGAAAAAGGTGAGACTTACGTTTTCTTTCCACAGATGGCACCTTGATACCAGTTTCTACAAGTGCTGAAGTATTTCTTTTTGGTGCCTAAAATCTGTTGAAGGGCACAGACATTTGGACTTGAAAGATAGAAGAAAAGAAAGAGAATTAATGTCATAAAGACATTTACCTGTAGTTTTTAAAAAATATCTACAGGTAAAATGGTTACAAAAAGAGTTAACGTGTATTTGATTTCCAAGGATGTAATTAAAGTCTTGCACAAACCTGAATTTTATTCAATCTTACTGAATCATTGGAAAAACTAAAGTCTATGGGAAAGAGAAATGATACATCTCTGAGAATAAAATGTCAGTGTACCAAAACTTAATCTCATAGCATTATAAAAGCAGTATTAAGTTTAAAGTAATTTTGTTTTCACATATCTCATTACTTTTAATTGTAAATAATCTATTGACTCCTTTTAAGCTAAACATGTGATCGATTTGAGTTTAGTGGAGACTTTAGGGCTCTCTGAAACAATGAGAGATTAGAGAATAAAAGATAAAAAGTTTTACTATGTCCACAGACACTATATTCTGCAGATTTCTAGGTAAGCCATTATAAAATGAAATGAGTGTTAGAATTAATTTAATATTGCTGCACAAAGGAAAATTTGTTTCTTTGAATTGAGGTAATAGATTAGAATATCTTTTGCCATAATTTTAAGTGTTTTTCTCTCTTAAATAGATGGAAGTCTTATTTGCACTGGAAGGCATGGAGCTTTTGAGCATAATGAAAGTCCTTCTAAGACACAGCAAGCAGTGCCAAGATCCCTTTCAAAATAATTCTAAATGGTTGGTTAAGATATTAAATTATGACATAACTTACAAAATGCTAACTTGTAGCGGAATTTATTCTAAGAAACATAAATTGTCTGCAATTTTACTGAATCTAATATTTAAAAGCATCTTAAATGCTTCAAAAATTCAGAGACCTTGTTACATTACCTATTATTTAATTTTTATACAAAACTTAAGTAAAACTTTTCCTAATATCATGTGAGATATTCCATAGCTGTTTACATAATGAGAATCTCTGACCACAGATTGTTTAACTTTGAAAATATTATTCCAGATTTTTGGAAGAAAATAAAAACACAAATAAATGACATCATAAAGAAATGCCTGTTAACTGTTAATTAGACTTGAATTATATAATATTTCATAAAAAGCAATTATACACAGTTATTTTGAAAGTAATTCTTAACATTTAAAACATAAAATGACAGACTTCTCATTTTTTTCTTATTACTTTGTAATAAATAGAAAAATATGCATCGTTGTACATACAATAAAGCTAAGATGAGGGTGGGGAACAGTTATAACTTGACTTACCCTTGATCTCGGCCTCTGATACGGCTATGAGCCAAAATTTTGTCATAATGACCATTGGCATTTGCAGGGTTAACAACAGCCAGCAAGAGCAGAGAAAGTATAGATAAGAAAGGAATCATCTTTAGCTTCTCTGTTGCAGTTCCTTCAGGAAGAGGACTGTCAGTAGGCTTTGTAGAGCTCAGAGTTTATATACATGCCAGAGTTGTGGGAGGGAGCACTGTATCAACCTTGGGAATCTGCAAAAAACATCAGCAGCTTCAAATTGCTAGCTAAAATCCACTTTTGTTAGTTAGGTTTCCTGAACACATTGAGCCTCACTTTTACTCATATGAAGACGTTTGTTTTTTATATTATTTATATTTCTCTTTATTTTTAATACCTGGCTCATTTTATGTTCATATTTCAATTTTATTCTTTGGTCATTTAGAGGGGCTTTTTAATGGACAATAATTTTGTTTGGATTTAAGGAATATTCTTCAATCCATTTCTTTCAGAGTACATGTCCGTGTGCTTCATGCAATCATTATTTGATCTTATCATATCTTGTCCTATTCATTTCAAAAGTGAAAAGTTGCTATTTTTTTCACCAGAAAACAAAAGAAGATATAAGTTTGATAATCACAAAGGAATAGTGGTTGTTAATTAAAAACAAATGTAGAATGGATTTAAAACTCGCATGAAATAAGAATTCTAACTTGCTGACAAAAGTGTAGAAGAGACTACATTTTCCTTACAATTCTACCGAGGAAATCCCTCCCATTTCACTCCTCTCTTTAAATATTAAGGAATAGGTAGAATTAACATAGATCTCCTTCTGTCATGTTTCTCTAAGCCTTGAAACAAAGCAGAAAAGGAAAACATTTTAGCTTCATTGTTTATTCATTACATACTTCACTTGATATTGAAAATCTCTAGGCAGTAAATCTACTGATAAGCACTGCACAAAAGTATCACATATCAGAAAACAATATTACTGATAAAACCATAATAGAATAATTAAATTCATATTAAGAAACAGGGATGTTGCCATAATTATTCTTCTGATTTCATCAAGAGTAACTAAAGTCTCTTAATGCTACATGTAACTACTAGCAAAGGGAATATATATTATCAAAACTCTATACATATATCAAATCTTCAAAATATTTTGGATAAAAGAAATCTGAATTTTAGAAGTCAACAATGGGCTAAAATAATAAGTTCAGTGAATCTCCTTGAATAAACATGTTACACACTATTCTTCCATCAAAGTGCAATTCAAATCTTTCTTGTGGCAAATTGCTTCTGCTGCAATGACACAATAGTTGTGCTTCCCTACTGGTAATATAAAGGAATTATATAATGAATCTCCATGTTGTCCAATTGGAAGTGCTGTTGGGGAATCTGGATTGGACCAGAGAGAATTCCAAGTATCGTAATATTTAGCTTGCTACAGTATTTTGTCTTGGGGCAATACATAATTTTTCACCTTGCTGCCAGATTATTGAGAAAGTATAAAATGAAACAATAAATTCTGAAGTATGATTCAAAGGCTTTTTTTTTTTTCAATTTAAAAATCTCAGTAGTTACATCTAAAGAGCCAGGGGCCGTCACATCCAAAACAACCAAACAGATGACTGAACAGGCTGAGTGTGGTGACCAGGCCGGCAGGGGGTTTAGTGAGGGATGACCAAATGACTGAACATCAGGTTGTGTGGTGTGACCAGGCCAGCAGAGGGGCAGTTGGGGGTGACTAGGCCAGCAGGGGGACCAGTGAGGGGTGACTAGACTGGCAGGGGGCAACCATGCTGGCGGGTGAGCAGTTGAGGGTGACCAGGCTGGCAGGCAGGTAAGCAGTTAGGAGCCAGCAGTCCTGGATTGTGAGAGGGATGTTGGACTGCCAGTGTAGGCCTGATCCTGGGGATTGGACATCTGACTAAACCAGCAGTCGGACATCCCCCAAGGGGTCCCTTCTCCCCCCGCATGAGTTTCTTGCACTGGGCCTCTAGTATAGAAAATAAAAGAGCTATTTAAAAGGAGAGATGAAGAGAAAATGGCATAACATGTAAATTATATTTTTCCCCTAGTCTCTTGTGGGAAGAAGAGAATTACTGTAGCCTATTTTATATATTTCTGTGAATGATTTTATTCTAACTTCATCCGTATGTTGCTGGCATATATTATATAATAGACTACTATTCCTTTTATGTTGTGCAATTTGCTTATTGAGTAGGATAAAAAAACTTTTATGAAAATAATTTCTATTTAATATCAGCAAATTAGCTGTTAGAACATTATTGATAGCATCGTTATAAAAATTTTCAATTCCAGACCTTATTGTTTAGACATTATAGTGTATATTATTTATTGTCTTAAAACATAACAATAGAGACTTGGAATTACAGAAAAACAAATCAAGTTTAAAATACAGAAACCTTTCTAAAATCATCACTATAAATAGTAATTTACTCTTTACTGGGATGCTCACTATTATTGATGCAACTTTTTAAAATTCTATATAATTATAACTGTTTATAAGTTTTTCTGTAATGCAGCTAAAATTTGCTCAAATCTAATGTGGCTATTGAAGAGGAAGTAATGTGGTGTAGAGAGAAAGAGATATAGAATTGGATAATATGTATTAAGGGTAAAAGAGCTCTTTAAATATAGTCCAGAATAATAACAGATAAACTTGATTATGATTATAACAGTGAAGAAAGAATTAATAATTTCCTGCCATGTTACCCAGTTTCTTAATAGTGCCTGTAATAAATTGAAAATATATTAATTCTTTAAAAAAACACAAAAAACACCTGGTTGTTCCTTGAGACCACAGTTTTATATTTCAGTGGTCTGAATAAACAAATAATTGCATAAGATGAGTAGTGAAAATGAAAATGTATTTGTAATTTTAAGAGGACTGTTCCTTTTCTGAAAGGACATATGGATTTCCTTTGTATTAAAAACAAAACAAAACAAAAACATTAGATATGCTCATCCAGTAGAAAGATATTCCCTAAATTTTTGGGGGGAGTTTCTAACAATGGAGTCTTAAATATATCCATGAGAATCATATTTGGAACTTGTTTAAGTCCCACGGAAGTCAACAAATGCTAGCCCTCAACAAATATTTATACTCAAGATGAGTAATGCAATCAATGAGGATCTTGGAAATGAGAGACAGATTGTGTATATAAACTGCATGTAAGTTTGAGGTTGTAGAACATTCCAAAGAAGGAAAATTTTAGGGTAAATATATAAACATTAAAGCACTGCAGCTTAAAAGCTGAGCTCAGAAAAGAAATAGTGGTGGTGTTGGTGGAAATCAGGCTCTCCCATGGGATTGCAAGGAAAGCATTTCAAGGATCCACACCCATCAGATTGTGGTATGGTGGCATGGTTTATTTGTGATAGCTGCCCCTACCCCTGGGTTTCTAATGTACCATCTCCTTCCATGTACACTATGTCTTCAACAAGGCTAAGGCAAAGGCCAGTTCCCAGAGTTTCTGCTTCATATTCCTTTAGAGTCCCTTCAATCTATTGTGGAACCTATGTGACCACTAGACCCACATGGTTGCATGCTCTGGACAGGAGAGAAGACAATGAACAGGGCAAAGGCAGGTCACCAGTAAAAGAGTGTGAGAATGCTCTTCTTCCTCTCCTGGGATTTTAATTAGGAGTTTGTTCAAAATAACCAATTAACTTCCCAAGATTTTGAGGGATTGCATTGGCTCCCTCCCTCTTCCCCCTCCCCAGAGAGTGATCTTTTCCCCAGATTATACCGACAGTACTCTATGGTTAAGTAATTCCCCTGTGCCATTTTGACTTTATTGCTTATGTATTTAATGCCCCTTTTCTTCTATCTCTTCCTCAAGTGATCTGTGGGGAATGGACTGGTAGTTCTCTGGGGGGAGTGTGAAGCTTCCTGGTGAAGCAAATAGGCCTCTGTTTCCCAGCTGACCATGCCCAACAATCTCTGACTTGCTTCACTCTCTTCCTTCCAATAACTAACTAATGAAGTAACAGTGGGAAAAAGTCCAAGCAACTATTTCAGGCAGAATCATGGCTTCAGCAAGGCAAATAATTGAAACCTGGTCCATAGCCAACAGTTTGTTGTAGGGTAAGGAAAGGAATGGGAAATTCCCAAGAGTGGAAAGAAAAGATAGTCTAAATAATTATAGAGAAGAGATTACAAAATATTAACAGGAATACAGTTCTCTTCTTTCAGAGCACTCATCAAGGATCTCTCTCTCTCTCTCTCTCTCTCTCTCTCTCTCTCTCTCTCTCTCTCTCTCTCTCTCTCTCTCTCTTTCCCTTTCTTTCTCCATACAGAACACTTATTCTTCCATTTCATGAAAAGATCTTGCCCCTGGTTTGACTACATAATTTTATTCATGGTTTGAAGAAAGATTGAAGTCTTGGGACATGCCAGGTTACAAAGTCTGACCCAGAAATGTAAGTCATTAGTGAAAAAGAAGCCATTTATAATGCAATTCGAGAAAATTAATGTGTCCAAAAGACAGAGACATTTGTTTTTAGCTACCAGGATCTAATTTGCTGTCAGTTCCCAAATTGTTCAGTAGATCTTTTTAGTAAGCCCTGTAGCCTCTAGAAATTGTGAAGTCACTGCAGTAATATGCTTGCAATCACTGGCATGCAACCAATACTAGACTTATGCTCTCTAGCATTGGACATGACCTCTGGATTAAAAAAAAGATTGGCCCTGGCCAGTGTCGCTCAGTGGTTGAGGGTCAACCTATGAACCAGGAGGTCACACAGTTTTATTCCTGATCAGGGCACATTCCCAAGTTGCAGGCTCAATCCCCAATAGGGGGCATGCAGGAAGCGGCCAATCAATATTTCTCAACACTATGTTTCTATCTCTCTCTCCCTCTCCTTTCCTCTCTCTCTAAAAATCAATAAAATCACATTTAAAACAAATCTGAATACTCAAGCCAAGAGTAGAATTCAGGACAGAATTTCATTGATTTTTGAATGATCCAGAATGGTTCTATGCCCCAAGTTTCTAAACCCCTGCTTTTTAACACGTGGTCTATGAAATTTCTTAGTATCACTTTGCTTTTTAATTGGGCTATTTGTAAATTATGATAAGGCCTTGAATTTGATGCAAGTATCTTTGCCAGGGAGCATCTCAGCCTTCCCTGGTACCTGGAGTCTCTGCTCCATAAACTGAAGTTCTGGCAAAGACCCACTTATCTTTGTTTCCTTAGAGTGAGAGAAAATATTTTCTTAAAATTATTACATTGTTCTGACTTAAGACAGCAGAAATTAAAATTAAATAAAAATTTAATTTTGTGATCTTTTTCTTCATAAAACACTCATACAGCCAAAATAAAATTAAATAACAATGTCTGACTTAAGTCTAAAGGGTAATATATAAGCTCAGATTTTTTTGTTGTTGTTGACACATTGTAGAGCTTAGAAAAGGTGGGATTTCCTGAGTCCTCCTCCCAATATATTTTTAGAGAAATTCCTCCTAACTCCCATAGACCTTCTAGTTATCTTATGGCCTAGCATATCTAAGATAATAAACTTATATCGAGAGAATGAAATGACTAACTTGACCCCAAAGTAAATATTAAATGACATGTCTTTAATGCTAATTTATTTAGAAGCAGAGTAGAAGGAATTCTTCAATAAATGTGTGTAGTATGCCATCAAGTGACAGATCTTATTCTCATCCTAAGTAACCACTATAATTATTTGTCTCTAGTTGTGATTTTGAAATCTTAAAATTGAGTGTATATAAGCAGAATTTTCTTTTAGCTTTTTATTTGTATTTCTCTAGAGACATCTAGTGGAGAAAGTACAGTATACATTTCTAGAAGCATATTTTGATTAAAATATAAATATGAGATTAATATAAAATAATCTAAAATTTTTTACAGATATATATATATATATATATATATATATATATATATATATACATTCCAAAAACCTAAACATTAATAACTATCTTTTATATAAAATATTTTAAAACTGATTTAGATTGACCAAAATAAATGATGTCAACTCTAGACAAAAAGTGAAAAATCTACTTTGGTTTTTGTATGTATGTGACTGAAGAATAAATTGCTTTACTTTTTACCTGAATTTTTGTTGTTGTTGTTGTTGCTCTACATTTACATAGACTGGAGACAAGAATAGAAAATTGTGAATAAGAAATTGTGACAGATTTTTCTACTTCAAATCAATGATTGGAAATCACTTCTGCAGTCTATTTTTGTCATTGGTTCCTGTCACATTTATATACCATTGTTGGACTGCTTGATACTGCTAACATTGCACCTTTCATCTTTCCTCTCTTTCACATATGAACAACTTTGTTTCAGAGCTGATTAATACTCTCGTCATCATCTGTCTCTAACTTACAGATAATTTCCAGTATTCTTTCAGATCATACTTTAAAATGAGGGTATGGGTAATTACTGCAATTTACAAAATTTTGTAGACATCCAGCCTTTATAGTACTATAATTTCAACATACACCATCTGGCACAGTTGGTCTGAATTATAACTCTATAATTCATAATCATTCATTTATCACCCTCCTGAGACCCTGTCCCTCTGAAATAGCAACATTCTTAGGTCCCATATTTAAATCACTATCTGCTGATATTTCCTTTGTTTATTTGTCCATGTTAACATTGTCCTCAAATTCTCTTAATCTTCTTTTTTCAATGTTTATACTGCATTGTCTATATCCTCTCTCTCCATATCTGATTAGCTTCTTTTACTTCTTCCCCCCAAAAATGCCAACCAAAGATATTGTGCTACAAAATAAACTATGTTTCTCCACTTCTACAGATATTGATCATATATGATTAATTGACAATTGCAGCTATTCAGCATCATTACTCCTAGAGATTTATTCTTCTTGCTCACTCCATATATGATGAGGGTTCCTGCTCTCCTTGCTCAAATTTACTAAAAAGTATAATTTCTTCTCTAAATATTGCAACTGATTAAGTTTGTTATTCACTACAATTTTCTTACATGCAAACCAATATCAGGGTTCTTTGTTAGTACTGTGGGGAAGCAAAAATGAAAAATATCTCCTATTCTTTATGTTAACAAATGTGTAACATTTTTATATTAGTACCAGAGACCCGGTGCACAAAATTTGTGCACATGGGAGGGTGGGGGTCCCTCAGCCCAGCCTGCCCCCTCTCACAGTCTAGGACCCCCTCAGTGTATGTCATACTGATGGCCACAGTCTGTCAGGTGCCGTGTGTGTGTGTGTGTGTGTGTGTGTGTCTGCTTGGGGTCTGCCCCCAATCACACCATGGAGGTTTGGAGCAGGACCCCTCTGTGTTGATCTGTCAGGCTCCTGGCCTCACCTGCATGTTGTTCTCTCCCTTGAGCTGTGGCCAGGGCTGTGTGCTGCCTGCCTGCCACACTTGCCTGCTCACTGATCACCGCAGCGGCCAAGGGGAGCAGGCTCCACTGGGGGCTGACCAGCCCCCCACGTGTTTGCTACCCTGCTCCCAATCGCCATGGCAGTGGCGACAGGAAGCAAGTCCTGCTGGGGGCTGACTGGGGACCCTCAAGCATTTGCTCCCCTTCTCCGATTGACATGGTGGTGGTGGCAATGGGGAGCAGGTCCCACTGAGGTCTTCCCAGGGCCCCCCAAGCGTTCACTCCACTGCTCCCAATCACAGTGGCAGTTACGGCAATGGGGAGCAGGCCCTGCCGAGGGCTGCCTGGGCCGCCTGCACATTTGCTCTCCTGCTCCCCATGGCCACGCTGCGGTGTGGGGAGCAGGCCCTGAGGGCAGTGCTTGCCTGCTACAGGGCAGTGTGACCTACTGGGATCATATTGCCGGGGTGACACCGCCAGCATCCTGCCCCACCACTATGGGCACCACCATCTTTGTCTTTGAATGATGGTTATTTTGCATATTAATCTTATGTTAGATAAGATTCTTATTCCCAGAGACACTAATATTTGTGGTAAAAGTAGAATTAGACAAGTCATGGGACCTCAGGTCATGCCTGCATGCATTATCTGCACAGGGGTTTCCTAGGTTCCCAGTAGTTAATGAAAAACAAAAGAGAAGATGACCATATTAGAAAAAGTTCTGGGGAGGAAATTATTCCACTGGGCATAGAAACTAATTATATTGTTCTTATTCAGAAAAATAAAAGACCTATAATAGTTAATAAATTTTTTGGAATTTTTTTTTATCATTTTAAAATCTTTATTGTTGAAAGTATTACATACATCCCTTTTCCCCCACACTGACCTCTCCTAGCCTGTTCCCATCCCCCACTACAGGCCTTTACCACCCTATCATCTGTGTCCATTGATTGTGCTTACATGCATACAAGTTCACTGGGTGATCTATTCCCAACCACGCACCCTCCCCTGCCTTCCCTCTGAGGTTTGACAGTCTGCTCCATGCTTCTATATCTCTGGATCAATTTTTGTTCATCATTTTATGTTATTCAGTAGATGCCACATTTTATTGAGATACTGTGATACTTATCTTTCTTTGATTTGATTATTTCACTTAACATAATGCTCTCCAGGGCCATAATGTTGTTTCAAATGGTAAGAGTTCTTTCTTTTTTACAGCTGTGTTATAGTCCACTGCATAGATGCACCACAGTTTTTTAATCCAGTCATCTGCAAATGGGCACTTAGGCTGTTTCCAAATCTTAGCTATTGTAAATTGCACTGCTATGGATAGAGGTGTGCACATACTCTTTCTGATTGGTGTTACTGATTTCTTAGGATATATTCCTAAAAGTGGGATCACGAGGTCAAATGGAAGTTCTCATTTTAAGTTTTTGAGGAAATGCCATACTGTTTTCCACAGAGGATGCACCAGTCTCCATTTCCAACAGCAGAGTACTAGGGTTCCCTTTTCTCCACATCCTTGTTAATACTTGTCATTTGTTGATTTGTTGACAATAGCCATTTTGTTAAGTGTGAGGTGATACCTCATTATCATTTTGATTTGTACCTCTCAAATGATTAGTGACTTTAATTCATTTTTTTACATGCCTTTGGGCCTTTTGTATGTTCACTTTGAAAAAGTGTCTATCAAACATCTCATAGGAAAATATGTTATCCCATGCAGTGGATTCTCTGTTTATTTTTTTGATGTTTTCTTTTTCTGTGAAGATTTTTTTTATTTTGATGTAGTACCATTTGTTTATTTTCTCCTTAGTTTTCATTGTCCTAGGAGATATATCTGTAAACATATTGCTACCAGAAATGTCTCAGATTTATCTGCCTATGGTTTCTGCTAAGGTTTTTATGATTTAGCAACTTACAGTTAAGTATTTTACCTACTTTGAATTTATTATTGTGTATGGTGTAAGTTGGTGGTCTAGTTTCATTTTTTGCATCTATCTGTACAATTTTCCAAACAACATTTATTGAGGAGACTGTCTTGACTCCATTGTATTTTATTACCTTCTTTGTCAAATATTAATTGAGGATAATTGCTTGGGTTGATTTCTGGGGTCTCTGTTCTGTTCCATTAGTCTATATGCCTGTTTTTGTACCAGACTCAGGCTGTTTTGAGTACAGTGGCTTTGTAGTATAACTTGATATCTGGTATTGCAATCCCTCCAACTTTGTTATTCCTTCTCAGGATTTCTGTGGCTATTCTGGGTATTTTTTAATTCCAGGTGAATTTTTGGAGAGTTTGTTCTAGGTCTGTGAAATATGCCGTTGGTATTTTAATAGGGACTGCACTGAGTCTATAGATTGCTTTGGATAGTATGGATATTTTAATACTGTTGTTTCTATCAAACCATGAAAACAATATAATTTTCCACTTGTTTATATCTTCTTCTCTCTCTTTTTTCAATGTCCTGTAGTTTTCTAAGTACAGGTCCTTTACCTGCTTGGTTAAGTTTATTCTTAAGTATCTTATTTTTTTTGTTGTTGCAGTGGTAAATGGTATTGCTTTTTTCATTTCTATTTATGATAGCTCCTTATTCTATTCTAGAGGTCCAGTGCATGAAATTCATGCACAGAGGGGAGTGTCCCTCAGCCCAGCCTTCACCCTCTCACAATCTGAGACCTTTTGGGGGATGTCTGAGGCAGTTGGATGTACCTCTCGCAATCCAGGACCACTGGCTTCTAACCACTCACCTGCCTGCCTGATTGCCCCTAATTGCCTCTGCCTGCCTGATCACCCCTAACCATTATCTTGCCTGCCTGATCACCCCTAACCACTTGCCTGCCTGCCTGATTGCCCATAACCAACTCTGCCTGACTGCTTGATCATCCCTAACCACTCTGCTTGCCTGCCTATTGCTCCTAACCACTCACCTGCCTTCCTGATCACCCCTAAATATTCTTCATGCCTGCCTGATCAACCCTAACTGCTCAGAGGGGAGAGGCCAATGGGTCAAGGGGATGTGGTATTTCTGGTCTCTGGTTGTTCCACCATTTCGGTTGCTGGGCTTTTATTAGCTAACTAATAAAAGAGAAACATGCAAATTAACCATCACTCTGTCACTCTGCTACACCCATCAACCAATCAGAGCAACTATGCAAATTAACCCAACAAAGATGGAGGTTAATTTGTATATACAGGAATGAAGTGAAGACTGGAGATGACTGGAGCGAGCAGAAAGCTTGGGTTGCTCCCAGTGACGGAGGAAGCCAAGCTTCCTGCTGGCCCTGTACTCTGCTCAAGGAGGGGCTGGGGCCCTGGGTCGTTGGGGTAACCCAGGTTTTCAGTCCACCCTGGGCTCTACTGGAGGAGCTGGGAAAAGAAAAATAAAAGGAGGGGCTGGGAGCAACAGGAGCAGAGAAGCCAAGCCTCGCTTCTGCGACTGGACCAAAGGCCTGGGTCCTGGGTGCCGGAGAAAAACTGGTGCTGGCAGCCAGGGGAAGGAAGGCCTATTGCACAAATCTTCATGTAATGGGCCACTAGTATAGGATAAAAGCCCAGCAACCAAAATGGCAGAATGACCAGAATGACCAGAGACCTTGTTCCTGCCAGCCTCACCCCCCAGTGGAGAACCCCACCCTGATTTGGGGTGTGGCTGGCCTGCAAACCACTTAATGCCCCTCATGCCAGCTGGCCTTGCCCACCAGTGGGGACTCTCCACCCAGATCTGGGGCCCCCATAAGGGCAGGCTGGCCGGCCCCCACTCATGCACCAGGCCTCTATCTATACTAATAAAAGGGTAATATGCTCATTAGACTGGGAAACTGGCCAGGGAGGGCAGTTGGTAGCCATGAGTAGAGCAGGGGAGAGCAGTTGGGAGCCATGAGGCTGGCAGGGGAGGGCAGTTGAGGGCGATCAGGCCAGCAAGTGGGGGAAAGTAGGCCAGCAGGCAGAGTGGTTAGGGACAATCAGGCAGGTGAGTGGTTAGGAGCCAGCAGGGATGTCTGACTTCCGGTTTAGGACAGGGATTGGGCCTAAACCAGAAGTCAGACATCCCCCAAGGGGGTCCCAGATTGGAGAGGGTGCAGGCCAGGATGAGGGGCACCCTCCATGCATGAATTTCATGCACCAGGACACTAATCCTATATAATAAAAGGATAATATACAAATTTACCCTAATGGTGGAGCAACCAGAAGGACTGCTCCATCAGTCATTATGAGGCGCACTGACCAGCTCTCAGTCCTTTTCCCTGGCTAGCAGGCTCTGATTGCCTAGTGACAAATGGGGAACCAGAGGTGGATGGTAGGGTATGAGGATGGTGCCAGGCCAAGGCTCACGCCCCCCACACAGAAGGCAACCTGAAGCAGAGGTGAGGCTGTTGAGTGGGTGGAATGGCTGAGCTCTCATTTCCTCCCCACAACTGGAAGGCTCTGATCACCCAATGGCAAATGGGGAACTGGGGGTGGGTGGAGGTAGGGGGCAGGGCCAGCTGCAGGCAGCCAGGGAAGAGGGCCCTGATTGCAGGCCAGGCCTAGGGACTGTACCTGTGCACAATTTTTGTGTGCCAGGCCTGTAGTTGGCATATAAAAATGCAATAGATATCTGGGTGTTAATTTTGTATCCTGCTACATTGCTGAATTCATTTATTAAATCTAGTAGTTTTTTATGGAGTCTTTAGAGTCTTCTATATGCAATATCATTTCACCTGTGAATAATGACAGTTTTACTTCCTTCTTTCTAATTTGGATGCATTTTATTTCTTCTTCTTGTCTTATCACTATGGCTAGCATTTCCAGTACTATGTGGAACAGAAGTGGTAAAAGTTGGCATCATTGTCTTGTTCCTGTTCCTTTGGGAAATAATTTTAGTTTTTGGCCATTGAGTGTGATGTTACCTGTAGGTTTGTCATAAAAGGCTTTTATTATGTTGAGGTATTCTATTCCCAGTTTGCTGAACATTCTATCAAGAAAGGGTATTAGATTTTGTCAAGTTTTTTTTCTACATCAACTGATATGCTCATGTGAATTTTGTCTTGCAATTAGTTAATTAGCTGTATCACATTTATTGATTTGTGGATATTGTTCCAACCTTGCATCACCAGAATAAATCGCACTTGGATCATGGTGTATAATCTATTTAATGTATTACTGGATCAGATTTTCTAATATTTTGTTGAGGAGTGTAGCATCAATATTCATCAGGGATATTGGTCTGTAATTCTCTTTTTTGTTGTCTCTTTAACAGGTTTTGGATTAGGGTAATGCTGGACTCATAGAAAGAGCTTGGAAGTGTTCTTCCCTCTGGAATTTTTTTGAATAGTTTGAGGGGCTAGATGCTAGTTCTTTGTATGTTTGATAAAACTCCCCTGTGAAGCCATCCAGACCAGGGCTTTTGTTTGCTGGAAGTTTTATTATTATTATTATTATTATTATTATTATTATTACTGCTTCAATTTCATCACTAGTTATTGGCCTATTCAGGTTTTCTGATTCCTTCTGATTGAGTTTTAGAAGAGTGTATTTTTCTAGGAATATCTCCATTTTGTCAATATTTTCCAGTTTGTAGGAATAGGGTTGTTTGTAGTAATTTTTTACAATCCTTTGTATTTCTGTGGGATCAGTTGTTACTTCACCTCTTTCATTTCTGATTTTGTTTATTTTGGTCCTTTCTCTTTGTTTCTTGGTGAGTCTGGCTATGAGATCATCAATCTTGTTTATCCTTTCAAAGGACCAGATCTTTTGTTTAATGTTTTTATTAATTTTTTAGTCTCTATGTTATTTATTTCTGCTCTGATTTTTATTATTTCCTTCCTCCAGTTTATTCTGGGATTTTCTTGTTGACCTCTTACTAATTCTTTAAGTTGTAGAGTTAAATAACTTATTACCATTTTTTCTTGTTTTTTGAGGTAAGCCTGTAGGACTATGAACTTCTTTCTCAGGACTGCTTTCACTGTGTCCTACAGATTTTAGATTGTTTTGTGTTCATTTTCATTTCTTTTCAGAATATTTTCTATTTCTTCTTTGATCTGTTTGGTAACCCATTCATTGTTTAATAGCATGCTATTTAGCCTCCATGTGTTTGATTGTTTTTGAACATTTTTGTTATATCTGATTTCTAATTTCATGTCATTGTAATCTAAGAAGATGCTTGATATAATTTCAATTTTCTTGACTTTGCAGAGACTTAGTTTGTGACCTGAAATGTGGTCTCTCTTTGAAAATGTCCCATGTGCACTTGAGAAGAATGTATATTTCATAGCTTTGAAAATGTCCCATGTGCACTTGAGAAGAATGTATATTCCATGAAGATGTCAATTAGTTTCATTTGATCCAGTGTGTCATTTATGATTGCTGTTTTCTTGTTGATATTTTTACATCCATTTTAAAATGGATGTTTTGTGTGTGTATGTGTGTGTTTTATGAAAGCGGGGTATTGAAGTCCCCTACCATGATTGTATTGCTGTCTATCTCACCCTTGATATCCTCCAGATGTTTCTTTATATAAACATATAAACATATGGTTGTTTCTGTATTGGGTTCATATATGTTTACCGGAGTTATACCCTCTTATTATATAAATCCTTTAGCATTATGAAGTGGCTTTTCTTATCTCTTGTCCATTTAGCTACCCTATTCTTTTAATTAGAACATTTAATCCATTGATAGGTACTTGTCTGTTGCCATTTTTTTTATGCCTGTATTCCTCCCTTTCTTTCCATTTCTTCTTCTTACAGCTGTCCCTTTAGGATTTCTTGCATTGCTGGTTTGGTGGTAATAAACTCCTTTAGCCTTTTTTTGCCTGCAAAGCTTCTGATTTAACCTTTAATTTTGAATGATAACCTTGCTGGGTAGAGTATTGTTGTATTCATTCTCTTGCTTTTCATTACTTTGCATACTTTATGCCACTACCTACTGGCCTGATGTTTTTCTGTTGAGAAATCAGTGGATAATCTAATAATACAAGGGATGTAGGTAATTTTGTTTCTTTCTCTTACAGCTTTTAAGATTCTTCCTTTGTCTTTAACTTCTGCCATTTTAATTATGATGTGTCTTGAAGTGTGTATTTGGGGTTCATCACATTTGGAACTCTCTGTGTCTCCTGGATTTTTAGAACTTTTTTCTTTCACAAGTCAGGGAAGTTTTCTGTAATTATCATTTTAAACAGGCTTTCTATTCCTTGTTCAGTTTCTTCTTCTTCTGGAAGCCCTATTATGTCGATGTTGTTATGTTTCATGTTGTTGCATAGCTCTCTTAAACTCTCCTCCTGCCTTTAATTCCCACCCCCCCAATTGGGTGTGTTTTTTTTTTTCTACCTGGGAAGTGCCTGTAGCACAGTAGCTGGGGCTGATCTGCCAGCCCCTGAGACTCCTGCAAGATCTCACTCACACACACAGACATACTCACACACACATGCACATCCACATACTCCCCTCTCACTTCCTTGCTCACTCACACTGTCTCCCTCACTCCTGTCCTACTGGTTGCCATGTTGCTGACTAAACACCTATCATGACCTCTTTGGCATTTAAATAAGAAAAGAAAACTGCAGTAAGAAAAGGTCTGTGCCTGCCTGAGAGAGATTGCTCACTGATCCGCCTACAGGTGGCTACCTGGAATGGAGCCTGGCACCCAACTGGTGAGTAAGAGAAGCAGGAAATTTAGTTATCAAAATTGACTCTAGAAGAGAGAACCTAACAGACTATTAACAATGGAAACATATTGAGAATGTTACCAAAAAGCTAGCATCTCTCAAAACACCTGGTCCAGATGCTGTTACAGGTGAGACTTTGGGCCTGCAGTAGTATCCAGTCATAATTCTTCACAACTAAGAGTTAAAAAAAATCTTTCATGAAGAAGACAAACCTTAAGTCACATGATAGATTCAGAAGTTCATGAAAAGAGTTTGCCCATCATAACATCTTCAAAATAAAATATATCACTTTATATTATAGATTTTGGTGAAATGCAACATCGTTTTTATGGATACTGTGTAGCTTTCAACAATGTAGTGATCATATCTCCCATTCAGAAGGTCCTCTTTTGGCAACAGCTGTATGTAATCAAAACCAGGGATGTAGTGCTTCAGTTTAAAATGTTTGTATTTCAAAACTTGTATGGCAGAATCCTCCTTTCATTAATGCAGAGGACAACTACACTGGAATTAACATTTAGTCTGTATGAGGTTTTATCTTGCCTTTTCCATCAGCATATCAGTAACCCAGAGTTTGCAACCCATAGCATGGAAGCATTACTTGCAGGGACAACAGAAGCAATTTTCACTCCATTGGAAAGAGTTCAAACGTTGCTTCAAGACCACAAGCATCATTACAAATTTACAAACACTTTTATCAGGCTTTCAAGGGACTGAAATGACATGGAATTAGAGAGTATTATTGAGTCTTGACACCTGTTCTTTTCAATAATGGGTTTAGCAATGTCCTGTTTGTTTGTTTGTTTTGCCTTGAGGGTCCCATTAAGGAGCATCAGCCTACTGCAACTACTCATTGATCAATGACTTTATCTATGAAGGTCTATTTGTTCCATGTTGGGAATCTTGTTTTTTCCAGTTAATGTTGTAAAAACTTGCATGCAATTTCAGATTGAAGGGGAATTTCAGTCTTTTCCTATGGTTTTAAAAATAATCTGGTTAGAACTGGACAGACAACTGATAAATATTTTCAGAGGTACCCATCTGAATTACCATGTGTCCCTCATCTCTTGGGGCATAATCAATGAAACTTATGAATTTCTGTTAAAGGTTATATGAAAAAAATAATTGTCACTTATCAACTAACTAGACCTTCAAAGAAGAATGCAGTTTGACCTGGTTCCTAATTGGCCAAATACAAGTTGGTGTCATAAATCCAGGGTGTTGGGTTTGAGCCAATAGGAACCAGGCCAAGAGACATTGTGATAGTTTAACAAATTTTATTACATTCTCGAATAGCAGGCTGAGACCCGTATATTGGTGTTAGCAAGAAAGAGTAGGGATATTTATATGTCTCTTGTAAAGGTCAGGGCTAACAGTTAAGCCAGATACAGGTGAAACTGGTTTCAAGAAGCCGGGTCTAAGCTATTTTTCTCAGCAATTCAGCTGTCTCTTGTGATACCAGAAATGAGAATAACAGAAAAACTGCAGAGAGGGTAGGAGCCCCAAGTGGGACAAAATGGAAAAATACTGAGCACAGGGAAAGGATTCAGAGTATGCCTAACACAAAGCACAATGAATTATGGACAATGCTGTTTTCATTAAACACCAACAAATTCAGAATAAAAAATTTCAATAAGAAAAAGAATAAGTGAGAAAAGAATCTTTGATTCTTTAAGTCAGTTTTAAAATCTCATAGAAACAAACACACAGTTGTACATTTTGGCCTTTAGCAAATCATTTTCAGTTTAAGTAAAATAAACTCTTAATTATGTAGACTACATTAAAATAAAAACAACAAGAGGAATTCATTTTTATGGATATACTAGAGGCCCAGTGCATAAAATTCATGCACTGGGAGGGGGGTGTTCCTCAGCCAAGCCCACATCCTCTCCAATCTGGGATCCCTTAGGGTCAAGCCTAAAATGGCAGTCAGACATCTCTCTCACAATCTGGGACTGCTGGCTCCCAACCACTCACCTGCCTGCCTGTCTGATTGCTCCTAACCACTCCTCTGCCAGCCTGATTGACACCTAACTGCTCCCTTGCCAGCCCAATTGCTCCCAACTGCCTTCTCCCACCAGCCTGATCACCTCTAACTGCCTCTGCCTGCCTCATTGTCCCTAATGCCCTCCCCTGAAGGCTTGATCTCACCCCTAACTGCCCTACCCTGCCAGGCTGGTTGCTCCCAACTTCTCTCCCCTGGCTGCCTGATCTCATCCCCAATTGCCCTCCTCAGCCAGCCTGATCACCTCTAATGGCCTTTGCTTAAGCTCCCACCAAAATGGATTTGTCTGGAAGGAAGTCGGATGTCCAGAAGATGGCTGGTTGACCCAGTCTAATTAGTATATTACCCTTTTATTAGTATAGATAGACTATATAAGACAGTATTGCTTAAATGGAGGGGGGAGCCTTTTTTCAGCAGGAGGAAATGCTCTTGACAGACAAAAACACATAATTCCTATATCTGGACTGATAACCAGCCATTCAGCACTACACTGCCAAAGCAGTCCCAGATTAGATTCTGAGTGGTCAGTTTCTATGCCAGTCAGCATAAAAAACTCTGCTTCCTAGGCATCCATGGACTCCTTACATTCACCTAGATTTGGTTCTGATTGGTAAGTTTCTATGCCAGTCAGCGTGTTTGGACCTATCCCTGGGCCTGATCAAAGAGGCAGGCCTAATTAGCAGCCCTTTCAGAGGCCAGGAGAGAAACAGAGGCAAGGCTGCTGGTGAAGCCGGGAGAGAAAGAAAGAGGCAACAGTTGGTCAACAGCTATGACAGAGGCTGTGGATCAGACCCTGCCTCTCTCTCTGCAGATCTCTCTCCAGACTTGATAGCCCCCTTGGCAGTCAGTGCTGTGTCATTACGCCAGCACCGACTGCAGTCAGTGCTCGGTCACCACTGCAACCCAGCACTGACTTCTGGTGTTTGGTCAAGTGTTTGGTCGTTACGGACCCTGGTATGTGTATATATATATACACACACATACACACACATACACACACATACACACACACATATATGTTAGCAGTTTACATACAAAGTAAAATGTGGTAGAAAATCCAATATTTTGGGTGGGAATTGATAGTGCTGGTACAAAAAGAACTTTAATAACTAACTAGTGTAAAATCACTGTAAATTAATATTTCTTCAGTGTAAGAGAACATTTTGAGATTTTTGAATTTGAAAGATATTATGTTAATTTTTCTGTTGTATTTAAACATCTACCATCACATATTTTTACCAAGCAGCAGCTTTTTCTTCCCCCTGCTCTTACATAGGCAGGGGATAATTGATAAAAACAGACAAAGTATTTTCCCAGGTTCACCCACATTTTGGGTATTTCAGCTTTACAAAAGCCCAGTAAATTTCACTGTGTATTCCAGTGCTACCTAAAGCATCACTCCAAACTTATTGGCATAAAATAGAAACTTGGTTCTTATGGGTCAGGGATTGTGACAGTGCCCAATGGAGACTGCTTATAAACTCTCCTTTTCTGTGTTGTTTGTGGCTTCAGCTGGGATGACCAGAGGCTAGAGCAATTCCAATGACTGCCAGATTCTACTGCAGCTTGGAGGAGGCCCCACTTCCAAAATGGTGTCTTCACTGACATGTCTAGCACATTGGCAAGGATACTGAGGCTGAGCTCACATTGAATTGCCAGCTAGAGCATCTTCATGTACCTTCTCCAGTATGGTGGCCTCAGAGTAATTGGATTTTGCACATGATAGCTTAGTGATCCACCTAACAAGCAGAGTATGCCTGATTTATTATGAGCTGGCCTCATAGCATTTATGGTGATCTGCTGCTACAGGTGCTGTCACAAGTCAGCTCAAATATAGGAAGAGAGCACATACTTGTGGTTATGCTTCTAATGGTATTTAGGTTTTGAAATGCCTAAAGAGTCCTCTAATTCATCATTATTAGATACTAGAGGCCTGACGCATGAAGATTTATACAAGATAGGCCTTCCTCCCCCCTGGCTGCCGGCACTGCCTTCACTCCAGCCCGGAGCTGCCTTCCACCTCTCGCCTTGTTGTGTCAATTTGCATATTCCCTCCTTTATTAGATAGGATTGTATGTGGAACTATGATGCCATTTTACTTTAATTTTATTTTATTCTCAGAAAATCACCATGCTGATAGTGCTTTCCTTCTGTGTTTCTGGATTACATTGTTCTTTTAAATTTTGCAAGTTGGATTATATACAGTATAAAATAACTATCCAAACAGGCAGGGAATGCTTTGATCTTTTAAAAAAAATTAATGATGTAATAACATTTAGAAAATATTTGAAAATTAGGATACAGAATTATAGACTGGATGACTTTGGCATCATATTGTACTTAAATGTCTGATCTCTATTGGTCACAATAATTTTTCAGCTGTAAATTAAGCACTTTTAAAAGATGCATCTTCACAAAGTATTTTATGCTGTTTGATGTTATAACAAATAGTAGATTTTTTCATTTTAATATTTTTGATTGTACACTTCTGGCATATATAAATATAACTGATTTTGTATGTTGATCTTGTATTATGCAACCATGGATATTTTCTATAGTCTTATTTTTTTTTTTACTTTGTCTTTTTTTTATTTTTTTTTATTTTTTTAAATATCTTTATTGTTTAGATTGTTACAGTTGTTCCTCTTTTTTCCCCCATAGCTCCTTTCCTCCCAGTTCCCACCCCATCCTCTGTCTCCATTCCCCCCCATCCTCATCCATAGGTGTATGATCATTGTCCATTCTCTTCCCGCACCCCCAACACCCTTTACCCCTGAAAATTGTCAGTCCACTCCCTTTCTATGCCTCTGATTCTATTCTATTCAACAGTATATTCTGTTCATCAGATTTCTTATTCACTTGATTTTTGGATTCACTTGTTGATAGATATGTATTTGTTGTTCATAATTTTTTGTCTTTATTTTTTCTTCATCCTCTTCTCAAAGGATACCTTTCAGCATTTCATATAATACTGGTTGGGTGGTGATGAACTCCTTTAGCTTTTTCTTGTCTGTGAAGCTCTTTATCTGACCTTCAATTCTGAATGATAGCTTTGCTGGGTAAAGTAA
>PVJC01002979.1:0-74171 GCA_004026665.1 Murina feae
CCGTAGATGGAAATGTGGCATATTTTCACCTCATTGTTTATACCCGTCAGGCAAGTGCCACTGTTGGTTACACGTACAGCAGTCAGGCACTTCATTCTGTTGTTTTTCTGGCAAGAGTTTCTGGGTGTTACTTATACAGTTAGGAGAGGTGTGTGTTTACACCCCACAGTCCATACATCCATCAGGGAGAAACTGGTTTGATAAGCTACGACAAGGTCTTTGCCCTGGCTGGTGTGGCTCTGTTGGTTGAGTGTCATCACCTTGCACCGAAAGGTCACTGGCTCAATTCCCACTCAGGGCACATGCCTGGGTTGTGGGCCCAGTCCCCAGTAGGGGGCGTGCAGAGGGTAGCCAATCGATGTTATGCTCTCACATCAATGTTTCTCTCTTCTCCCTTCCTCTCCCTCTTAAAATCAATAAACGATTCTTAAAAGAAAAAACGAGTCCTCATTGGTGCATCTAAATAACAGAAATAAAGAGGATGATGATGATGATGATGATGATGATGATGCTCTGTTTCTAACATTCACTCTGTTCCAACATAGCACCAGGCACTGTATTATGTGCATCGCCTTAATGCACTCACACAGCCCCTGTGGGCAATACCATTACTATAGCTCCATGTTACAGACGCAGAAACAGAGGCCCAGAAAGGCTTTTAAAATTGCCACGTTCACGCAGCTAGGAAGCGAGGGAGTGGAGCCTTTATCCAGGGCAGGAGCTCTCAGCTCGGGAGAAGACGCAGCCCCTTGCATTGGCCTGGTGGGTGAACATGGGCCCATTCTATTTCGCGCCTGTGGAGCATCCCATAGCGTGGCTGTGCCGTAGCTCACTGAACTGGCTCCTCCCTGGTGGGCATGCAGCTGTCCTCATGCTTTCTTGTTATAAATAATTCTGAAGCACACCTCATGTGGCTGTCTGCTAGTGCACACTGTTGAGTATTTTCCCAGGATGGTGCAGTGGGCAGGGTCCTAAAGACAACGCCAAGATTCCAGTCCCCGGGTTGTTCCAATCTAGGCATTTCTGGGAAGGGATGCTGCAGGGGTCATTAAAGTTCCAAGCCAGTTCACCTCCGATACCAAGTTTATCCAGATGGATTTCTGATCACAGGAGCCATTTATTTATTTATTTATTATTTTAAAAATATATTTGTATTGATTTCAGAGAGGAAGGAAAAGGGAGAGAGAGAAACATCAACGATGAGAAAGAATCATTGATTGGCCCAGTCAAGGCTGGCCAGGAATCAAAGCGTGATCTCTTGGTTCACAGGTTGTCACGTGTGTTCCCAGCCACACACCAGCCAGGCTCACGACCCCTTTAAAAGCAGAGTTTCCTCTAGTTGGGAGCAGAAGAGGAAGCCAGAAGGATGTGAAGCGAAAGAAGGTGCGGCACGCTGCTGTTGGCTTGAAGATGGAGAGTCTACGTGAAGAGGAATTTGAGTGACCTTTAGGAGCTGAGCGTGCCTCTCGATTGGAGACTTCAGCCCTGAACTGCAAAGAACCGGATTCTACCCGCACCCGGAACGAGCATGGAAAAGGACCCGAGGTCCTGGAGGACGCAGTGGCCGGCACCGTGCCTTCAGTCTGCGCGGGGACTGCACACTGGGTGAACTTCTCGCCTGAGGAACTGCGCGTTAGTAAGTGGGAACTGCGTTCATTGGCAATTCCTTTCACAGCAATAGAAATCGAATGCAGATGGTGTCTGAAGGCAGAATCAATAGTTATCTGCACTTAAAACCTGGGTTCATTCAGCAGATACGTGTTGCCCCTCTGAGCCAGCCCACTCCAGGCTTTGGAGATGCGGCCCAGAACAAAGCAATCACAAATCTGTATCCTCTTGAAGCTGACATTCTGTGGGGGTGTCTTCTGCGGGGTGGGGGTGGGGGAAGCAGGTAATAAAAGCAACATATGAAGAGCTCTAGGGTTTTGTGGGTGCTATGGAAAAAGAGAAGGCAGAGAAGAGGGGGAGAGAGAGAGAGAGAGAGAGAGAGAGAGAGAGAGAGAGAGAGAGAATGTATTAATGAATGTGTGACTAGCAACACACGTGACATGTGACTAAAGACTCAAAGGGAATGAGCCATATAGAAGAGCATTCCAGGTAAAGGACATAGCAAGTGCCAAGGCCCTGAGGCAGGGACATACCTGGTGAGTTCAAGAAGATTTTAGGGCAGCGTGAGGAGGGGGAGAGTAGTAGGACTTGAGATCAGAAAGGTAATGGCATCCCAGATCCTGCAAAGACCATGAAATAGTTGTGTCCATTACACTCTACTCCACTGAGCTTGCAGAATGCCCCTGTCCACCCTCCCACCCTGGCCAATGCCTGTTAAGATCAAATACAACATGCTTCTCTATTGGATGGATGAATCATGGTGCCTCCTTTTTCTAGCTGGCATTTCTGGATCGATTGCCCATGCCTACCTCCTCCCCTCCCCCAGGACCCAACCCCCACATGTTACAAAGAAGAAAGCTTGATATTTCTGTACGGACCTCACAGGACATGGGGTGCAGAGAGGCAGTCCCAGGCTTTTTATTCCATCGAGTGTGGACACATCTATCCTCTGTAAATTCCCTCCTTTCCCCTCCTACTGAGGAGCTCTCATTAGAATGCAGCGAGTGAAACTGATGTTGTATAGGAATAACCTTGAGTCTACTTGAACGCACATTTGCAACATTTAGCACTTTTTAAAGTTAGCAATAGATTACTTGGTAATACAGCTCACAACCGCTTGCAACACACCATATCTGGGTTGATTATCGCTGGCAGAGCATGGACAGTGTGCGTGTGCATGTCTTGAATGAGAAAGCAGCCCTCCATTGCCCGTCTCCCTCAGAGCCATGAGGTTACCTGTCAGATACAAGCTACTTCGGCCCATCTCATGAACCGGCATCAGGTGACTCTGCAGCCTTGGAGTCAACTCTAGCTTAGGTGTTCTTGGCCCTTCCCCTTTCCTGCCAGCTGGGTCACCTTCCCGGGAGGTCTTCCCAGAAGGCCCCAAATGACCATGGTCAGCTGCTTAGTACCTTGAGAGCTTGGTCATGGCCACGTGAAGACAGAAGCAGAGGTCAGGGTGATGTTTCTATGAGCCAAGGAAAAGCAAAACAGCCAGCAAACCAGCAGAAGCTAGGAGAGAGACCTAGAACAGACTTCTCCTCAAAGCCCTCAAGAGGAACCAGCCCTGCTGACACCTTGATCTTGGACTTCTGGCTCCAGAAGATTCGATAAGAGATTTCTGTTGTTTGAACCACTCAGTTGGTGGTACTTTGTTATGGCAGCCCCAGGACACCAATACACAGACAAATGCAAGTGGTTTGGAAGAGTGGAGTATGGAGTTTGGGGTGGGGGTATCTCAAGGACATAAATAAAGAGATAAGCGTCCTGCATTAGGTTTAAAACTTCAACTGCCTCGACATAGGAAGAGAGAGTTATGCAGTGGGGGCCTTGGATTTAAAATCTGGCTCTACTGTGTGATCTTGGCTGGTTACTTAACTTCTCTGAGCCTCAGAGCACCTGTATTTCTGAAAAAGCACCACGTTATCCACTGAGAATTTATTCATTAGGCCCATCTTATAACATAAAATCCTATAAGTGCCCGGGAACATCAAATAGAACCGCAGTTGGTTTTTATAGACATCTGTTGAGGATGTAAAGCCAGGCACTTATTTTTTTTTTAAAATTTATCTTTATTGTTCAGATTATTACAGTTGTTCCTCTATTTTCCCCCCATAGCTCCCCTCTTCCCATTTCCCACCCCACCCTCTGTCCCCCACCCCACTGTCCTCATCCATAGGTGTACAATCATTGTCCATTCTCTTCCCGCACCCCCAAGAAAATTGTCAGTCCACTCCCTTTCTATGCCTCTGATTCTATTCTATTCACCAGTTTATTCTGTTCATCATATTTTTTATTCACTTGATTTTTAGGTTCACTTGTTCATAGATATGTATTTGTTGTTCATAATTTTTATCTTTATTTTTTCTTCATCCTCTTCTCAAAGGATACCTTTCAGCATTTCATATAATACTGGTTGGGTGGTGATGAACTCCTTTAGCTTTTTTTGTCTGTGAAGCTCTTTATCTGACCTTCAATTCTGAATGATAGCCTTGCTGGGTAAAGTAGTTTTGGCTGTAGGTTCTTGCTTTTCATCACTTTGAATATTTCTTGCCACTCCCTTCTGGCCTGCAGAGTTTCTGTTGAGAAATCAGCTGATAGTCATATGGATGCCCCCTTGTAGGTAACTAACTGCTTTTCTCTTGCAGCTTTTAAGATTCTCTCCTTGTCTTTTGCTCTTGGCATTTTAATAATGATGCGTCTTGGTGTGGTCCTTCTTAGGTTCCTTTTGTTTGGAGTTCTCTGCGCTTCCTGGACTCGGAAGTCTATTTCTTTCACCAGGTGGGAGAAGTTTTCTGTCATTATTTCTTCAAATAGGTTTTCAATATCTTGCTCTTTCTCTTCTTCTGGTACCCTATAGTTCTGATGTTGGTACGCTTGAAGTTGTCCCAGAGACTCCTTACATTATCTTCATACCTTTTGATTTTTCGTTTGTTTGTTTTTTTGTTTTGGCTTTTTTGGCTGAGTGAGTTTTGCTTCTTCATATTTCATATCTTTGACTTGATTCTTGTGATCCTCTCGTCTGCTGTTGGATCTCTGTATATTATTCTTTATTTCAGTCAGTGTATGCTTAATTTCTAGCTGGTTCTTTTTCATATGCTCGAGGGTCTCACTAAATTTATCAGCAGTCTCTAGAAACTTCTTGAAAAACCTGATAACCGTGGTTTTGAACTCTATATCCAGTCGTTCGCATTCCTCCATTTCTGTCTTTTGTGACCTGTCTCATAGTCTCCGCATTTTGGCTTTCTGTGCTAGGTGTCCTATATAGGGCCCAGTGATTCAGCCTCCCCAATCACCTGGGGTGGACACTCTTGTTGTACATCTTTGAAGGCTGGGTGCACAGTCTTGTTGTAGTTATCACTGGGAGGTATCACTGGGGGGGAATGACCTGCAGGCCTTTCTCCTCATTGTTTGGAGTTTGGATCTATTGGAGTTCTGTCTCAGCTGCAGACCCTTAGGTTAGGTTGCAGGCAGGCAGGCGCACAGCTTGGGCGGGGTTGTAGGTGGGGTGGGGCGGGGTTTCAGAATCACCGGGGGTGGAGAGACTCACAATGGTGTCCCCTCTGCTGATGCCACCGTTTCTACTGCGTTTGGTGTCTCCAAGCCCTGGGGTCTGCACACGATTCTCAGTCCCCAAATCTCCATGTCAGTGATAGCTGCGAATAGCACTGCTAGAACGCCACTGGTTTTCTGCCGCCCTGTTGCCCTACAGCCCGCGTTGCATTCAGTGTGACCCAGGAGTTTATAATCTTCTAAGCCGAGGACCTGATCGCCGTTGCCACCCTTTCACTTGCACCGCCACGCGCCGCACCGCCTCCTCCGTTTCGCGCATCTGTACCTTTCAGTTTGGGTGTGCCGGGAGCTTCTATTTAGTCTCAAAGCACTCCTCTTGCCTTCTATATGTAACGCTTCTCCTCCCTTGGTTCTGGAGGATGGCCGTTTATCTGTATAGTTGTATTTCTATAATGTAGGTGTGGAGGCTGTGCATTTAGGTATATACCTCATGCCGCCATCTTGGTTCTCCCCTAAAGCCAGGCACTTATGACAGAGACTACAAGGTGATTGTTTCCTTAGGGGCATCTTTCCTTCCATGGGCTGGGCTGCATTAAAACACAGGAATCTAAGAAAACACGACAGACAGCGCTGCCTTCTTTTCCTGGTGACTCAGCTGGTGGCTGCAAAGTCACCCTGCGTTCTATCTTCAAGGTGTCCTCAGAGCTGCGTTCAAAATGAGGGTCATCTGTCTGGAGGGTACCAATGCCATTTTGAATTTTTGGATGGCACAGAAATTTGTGGATGGCAAGGGCTGGGGTAGCACAATTTCCATGGTGATGTGAGAAGCCAGTGCCAGCACTGAGGGTGGTAAACATGCAGGTAATTTTAAAGGTAGGGTCTTATTTGAAGGGAGAATGGCCTTAACCTGTGTACAGGGAGAATGGACCCCAAAGTGTATGAGGTCATCATTCCAGGTGATCTGAGCTGGGGTTTCTTTGCTCACAGCAGCTTATGTAATGAGTCCTGATGTGTGTATGTGTGTGCATGTTTTGCACATGTGCCCGTGTGTCTCTGTGTATATGTGATCCGACATGTCCCTGAGTGTATGGGTGTGTGTATTTGCATAGGTGTGTGTATTTGTGTATTTGTGTGTGTATGTGTCTCCGTGTACAGATGTGCGTATATCTCTGTTTGTATATCTCTGTATGTATGTATGTGTACTAAATATATGTGCTCAAAACTCATTTAGGCCTTTCTAGTACATAGAAAGGCCTAAATGAGTTGTAGTCATGTGTGCTAAAGTATGCACACACTCATGTATCTGGGTGCTTATGTGTGCATCTCTCTGCATTTATGTTAGTGTGCATACATATGGGCCCTTGTGTGTTTATGCATGTGCATCTGTTCATGTATGCATGCTCCATGTGTGTTACACAAATGTTATAGGTTGTATGTGTGCACACATGTGTTGGGGGGGTCTCTGTATACATGTGTGTTTATTTATGTGTATGTGTAAATATGTGTATATGTATGTGCCTATGTGTCTCTGTGTTTGCATATGTATGTATGTGTGTCTGTGTGTGTCTCTATGTGCATATGCTGTTATTCCCCACTCCCACACTCTAGGCAGACATCACTAGTCAATTACAGCAAGACTCACACTCCTTCTGTGCAGGGCTTCTCCCACTGCTGGCTATGAACTGGGCTGGGCTGCAAGAGCAAAGCAGTGTGCCTTCCCAGGTCTCCAGCTACTCAGACTGAATCTCGCGGCTTTTCAGAGCCTGTCTCTTTCTTTTCTGCCTCAGTCAGTTCCCTGAGCTCCAACATGCTCATTCCTCACTGAGCTTTTGAATAGGTTTCTTCTCAGCTAACGGGGTTTACGCATATGGTTTCTGGAATTAACCTCCCTGGGGTCAGTTCCTGCTCTGATTTGGGCAGCTCTGAGTAAATCATTTAATAGCATAGCCTCACTTTTCTTATTAGCAATTTGCAGGTGATAATAATAATATCTACTTCACAGAGTTGATGTGAGGGCAAAACAAGATCATTCACGTAAGGTCCCTAACATAGAAAGCCCTAAGTGAGTTGTGTGTGCTAAAGTAATAGGTTGGCATCTGTTTCTCTATTCAACATCTGTCCTCTGATTCCACTACCCATCCACTTCCTGTTGGCCCCTGGGTTCCCTCATTCCCTTTAAGTCACCTCCTCCCACGATCTGTCCTTTCCTGTCTCAGCCTTTCATGGAGCCACCATGTTGCCATCCTCAGGGAGGCAACATTCACCTGCCTTGCTGCAGCTATGCTGGAGGGGCCCCACCATAGAACACAAGGTGACAGGCGGCCCCTCATCGTGTGCCACTGGTGGTCCTGTTTCCATGGACCTCCAGTCACACAAGGGGACAAACTGTGCCGTATCCAGGAGACTGAATGCTCCTGAAGGCCAAGGTCTAGCCTTAGTCACCACTGTATGCCCAGTACCCCACACAGTACCTGCACATACTAGATGCTCAACTAATGTGGGTGGAATGCATGGAACAGGGAAGGGCTGAGATCCTACCTGGTCTTTCTCTTGCAGGGATGAGGTCAACTTTGGTGGTCAGTGATGGGGTAAAATGTTGAGAATCACATGGAGGATTCATGGGGTCAAGTGGAAATAGAGTTGGAACAGAAAACTTCAGGCCCAATCCTGTTCCCTCAACCTCTGTCCAGGAGGCCTCTGAACAGCTCACCCACTGCCTATAGCTTCCTTTAGTGTCCTTTGTGGCCAGCCACCAACGGGACAGGTTTCCCAGCCTTGGCGGAATTGCTGCTTTGGACTGGGAGCTGCCCTGTGCACTGCAGGATGTATAATAGCATCTCTGGCCTCCCCCCACTGGATGCCGTAGTACCCTCCCCTCCCCCGGCCAAATTGTGACAACCCCAAACACCTGCAGACATTGTCGAATAGTCCCAGGAAGACAGCATTACCCCAGCTAAGATCTGCTGGGTCCTGACTCCCTTGAACAGCTGTGCCCTTAGGTCCTGGCTGGGTGACAACTGCCTGGCAAGGAGTAAAAGCTGGGAAAGGCAAGTCTGTCATTCCACTTATGTAGTAAATCAATAATTCAGCATTTTGAGACTTGGCATGGGGGCAGCAGGGATTCTTCAGATGACCGACCCAAAGGCATGAACTTGGACCTTGGAGGACAAAGGCGAAGGCTGGGCGCTCGTGGCTAACGTAATATTCCCTTTCTGTTGTCTGGTGAGTAGTGACTGGGTTACGTTGGGAGGGGGAGGGAATGGGCCGCCTGGGAGATGTCTGGGATTTTGGAGATTGTGCTATGTGACCAAACCTCTCTCTTTTGGATCAGGGTGACACTCAGGACATCGGCTTGTTGCCTGGTCAGGAAAACCCCCCAGAGCTTCCCTTCTCTGCCCCCGCCCCCCGCCCCTGATTGACTCAGCTCCATGGACCCCACTTGGGTCAGACCCTCCAGGAAGGCTTCTCTCTCTGATACCCACCCTCTCAAGCTAGGTTGGGAGTCCTCTGAGACCCCCGCCCCATGCTTACCCCATCACAGTCCTCAGTGCATTGTGTTCTACTTGGTGACTTGTCAACCTCTGCCCCATGGCCATGGCCTCTGGTTCTTGTCCAACTCTGCATTCCCAGTGTCTAGCACATGGGCCTGCCACATAGTAGGTGGTCATCTCTTCACTCAGTGCATTTTGCTGATCACCTACCTGTGACAGGCACAGTGGTGCTCAAACAAGACACAGCCCCTGGCTCATGTACTATGTCTCCTGGGAAAGCCAGACACAAAACATTATGTCATTTCCAGCCACAGAAGTAGCCACAAAGAGTTTCAGAGCATAGACAGAGTGGGGCCATTTAGCCCAGTGGTCAGGGTTGAGCTGTGTGTCCTGTAGGGTGACCAATCATCTCAGTTCCCCTAGAACCGAGGGGTTTCTTAGGCTGGGGAACATTCAGGCAAAACCCAGGAAAGTTCTGGGAAAATTGGAACGGGCTGGTTATCTTAGTGCTGGCACCAGCCTAGGAGAGTTACAGTGTATTACACAATTGAATCCTCAGAACAACCCTGTACAGTCAGTACCAATGTTAAACCCCATTTGACAGGCCAACACCAGGTCCTAAGAGTGTAGGGATGAGTTAGGAGCAGGGCTGGATGGAAATCCCAGATTCTGGGGGCTCTGATTGATTTGCTGTATTGATTCCCAGGGGCTAAATGAAGGTGATGCCCATTTTATAGTACAAATGAGCCATCAAGCTCTTTCCCGTGGGGGTGGAGGGGAGAGGGGATCTTGAGCCTATATCCATCCATCCCCTGGAATCTGTGGGAGACTCTGGGTGTATAAGTGGCTCCCAGGCCAGGCAATGGGACATCTGGGTTGAAGCATATCAGGTTTTTATCAGGATCCTCACTTCATCTTGTAAAGTAAAACCTACCTGTTCTACCATAGAGGAAACGGAGACCCAGAGAGGTTGAGTGACTTGCCCAAGGTCACACAGTGATGAACTCACAACTCTCAGCTCTTGTTACATTGTTTTGGGTTCTGGGTTAATATACAAACTCTAACATGCAAATCATGGCTCTGCTAGTTACCAACTTTATGATCTTGGTCAAGGCATTAACTTTTCCAAGCCTCAATTTCCTCATCTGTCAAATGGATGTAGTTCTAGGCTTCCTCTTAGGGTTATCTGGATGCATCAATGAGATGGTGCATGTAAAGAAGGCTCTTAGCAGTACATGTGAGAGTTCCTGGAGCACAGTGGCTGCTGCCCTCAAACCCCCCAAATATATATTCCTTTGCAAGGCCCAGAGCAGAAGCTAGAAGTCACCCTCATGGCCGGGATCTGCAGGTTCTGAGGAGTTGCCCAATTTCTGGGAACTGCATATTCCTCCTGCCTCCTGGGAGCCCAAATTCCAAGCGCAGCTAAAATTGGCCCTCGAACAGATTTCACAGAGCACGTTGCAGCTTTTTTGGGGCTTGGAGAGCCAGTTTCCATAATGAAAGCGGCGCAGAAGGAGAGACCCAGCTAAAAACAGCCACCGCCCAGACTGATGTTAACAGGATGCATTTGGGGACGGTGGACGCTTCGACTTCCGCAGCAGCTTTCCCCATCACCACTAGGTGGCGGCATGGCAACACGCGGCGGGGACCGCGCCCCGGGACCGTAACAAAGAGCCACTTGTGAAAATGATGCCCATAAAATACGCACCAGCCACAAAATTCCCCACTAAATTATTTCCCTTTTATTTGGGGCATTTATTTGCATTGCAGGAGCTCCGCGGAAGCATCTCTTTCCAGGGCTGTCTTAGTGCCTGGGGAGCAAAGCTAAAAAATGGCCTGAGCACCGCGGTGTCCCTGCAGCAGGCGTGTTCCCCCACCCGACCGGACATAGGGCGCCGTTAGGCCTTGGGTCCAATGTCATAGCTGAAGGTTTGAATTTTCCAGGGGAGGTAGCTTAGACTGAGTGGAAAGGCACCAATTTGAGGCTCATGGTTCTGCCCTAGGTGGCCCGTTGCTTCCCTGCTTCCCTGTCTGGGCCTTAGGCACGGAGTTTTGGCTCTGGAGTGTGGCTGCCTTGTTCTCAGGTCACTGAATCGTGTGGGGAACAGGGCACTCCTGGAGCTCTCCTCCTGGGCCATGGCGAGGAACAGATGAGTCACAGATGTGGATTTCTTACAGCAGTGCCTGGCACAGGGACTCCAGTGCCAGCTGCGTTCTCAGTGTGTCCAGGGTCAGGTATGTAGCAGCCACCCAACAAGCAGTAACTCAGGGGACCTCTCTGCCCTTGGTTAGGGGTGGCAGGAATGACCTTCAAGGCAGAGCTTCTCAAAGGGCCGGCAGCATCGGTAACACCTGCGCTTGTCAGAAACTAGAACCTTCCTTCACAGCATCTCCAAGGATTTCGTGGCGCGTTGAAGTTTGAGGAGCGCAGCTGCGAGACACCTTTCAGCCCCTGAGACTGGGTTTAACCCGTGCCCGTGTGAGCTCCAGCTCCCAGATCCATAGCTTACCAGAGAGCAGCCTCAGGCAGGGCCTGCATCTTAGCCCTTTCTCCTGCTTTTCTCCAGCTGCCGGGGCACCCAGGTGTGATGGGAATGGGGGTGGGGGTCAGGAAGTGGGGTGATGCTGCAGTGGGCCCGGCTGCAATGCTGCACACCCCTGTCTTTGGCCACTGCATCCTCCCCTCACCCCAGTGACCAGAAACAGACTTTGTCTGTGACTTTCTCTGATCCCTCCCTACCTGCGCCCTGTGGGTCCGGCCACCAAAATGTCTCACACACACCAGGCCTCCTCTGCAGCCCTCACTCTTTTTCTCCGTGGTCCAGCTCTCTTGGGAACCATCCCCATATCTCCTGACTGTCCCCCGTCCGCATCGCCTGAGCTCCCACCCACCCTCACACACGTGTGCGAAATTCTCTCCCCCGCTGGCCTCTCTGACCGGGTTTCACTCTGCGGTCCAAACTCGTGCGCTCGCTCCACAGCCCCATCTCAGCTTCCTTCTTCTTCCTCTAGGTCAGCCACCTCACATCATGCCCGATCCAGCCCACAGCCCGGTGTAGATAAAGTGCGGCTGGTGCACAACAGGCCCGTTTGATGACGTGTGTCTATGGCGCTCTCAGAGGTGAGTAGCTGCGACAGACACCCCCAAGGCCTGCAAAGCCTAAGGCATTTACCATCTGGCCATTTTCAGATGGTGACTGTCTCTGTCCTAGATCCAGCCCGTGCTGGATGGCACCGCATGCTGGTCCCTCACACACACTCCAGACGTTGGAATCCCTGGGCCCCTGCCCACTTTGGCCAGGAGCCATCCTATCGACCTTGGGGGCCCAGCTCCCAGCAGCCGCATGGGCCTGGCGTGCTGTGTGCTGGGATGATGTCCTTGCTCCCAGGGGTCCACAAGCTGCTGACTCAGCTGCTGATCAGAAGGACCTTTCGGGCCTTAAAGTAGCAGCTGAGGCCTCTCGTGTTATGATTGTAGCGTCCTGCTGGCCAGAGGCCAGGGTTCCACAGCACTTAGCGCCGCACCCAGCGCAGGTCCGCACAGTCCATTTGAGAAAATGAATGGATTTCTTCTCCTCTGGGTCCATTTCTGGTCGTCACCCTGGGGGCCCGGACTCCATCTCCCCTGGGATCGCACGCAGGCCAAAGGCTGCTGACCTCGATGCTTGCCCACTTTCATATGCAGATGAATTGCCGGCAGATCTTGTTATAATGCAGATGCCGACCTCAGGTCTGGGATGGAGCCTGAGGTTCTGCATTTATAACAAGTTCCTGGATAATACGGATCCTGCTGGGCCACGGACCACACTTTGGCTAGCAAGGATTGGCTTTGTCCAGACCAACGGAAAGGATGGGGGGGGGCGGGAGGGGCGGGGCAGTCTCTCTGGGAGATTTTGCTGTGCAGCCAGCAGGAAACCGAACCTGCAGCCACCATTCTACGACTGGAAGCTTCCTTCCACATATCCTCCCTCACTTCCAGCACCACTGCCACCTACACTCGGTCCTCAAAGTGAGGGCTCTGACCCAGCACCAGCAGCGCCTGGGGACTGGTTACAATGCGTGTCCCAGGTTCTACCTCAGAGCTACTCCCAGGTGGGAGCACACTGTCCTTCGAACCTGTTGATTCCTACCTCACCTCCCTGCCTCTGGCCACCTCCCTCCCCTCCCCATCCGATTCGCCGTTTATTCTGTAGTGACAGTGAGTTTCCAGAAATGTCCACCTGACTCGAATGCTCATCCGCTCCCAGCCTTCCAAGGCTCCTCATCGCCCTCAAACCCATGGCAGAGCGTCAAGGCTCTCTGAGGCCTCACCCTCCCAGGAGGTCCCCAGTGTCTGGAAGGACAAACATCGAAGACGGGGAGTTATTCTTCATCAGGTGCCCTGTTGGCAGGGACTGACATGAGGCCTCTTAATGACCTGGAAAGGGTTTCTGACTTTCTCTGCGCTCGCTAGGAAGTTCAGCTCTCCAGAACTCTCTTGTTCTTGGAAAATATTTCGGGGAAAAAACTCTGGCTCCTTTACCTCATGCTCACGTTATCCTTCAAGCTGCGCACAGAAGTTCTGGGGCACAAGCGCAGGGAATTCACTTGCACATCGGCTTGCATCCTCCACCTCCAGCCTCCCCTTCTCTCCCAGCCATCAGCTCCTGTCCGCTTGTCCGCTTATTGGATCACTGGGAGCTTATATAGATGCTGACGTCTGGGTTTCAGGCCCAGGGACTCTGTTTTCATTGCTTTGGGGGGCAGCCTTGGTCCTGGGGTTTTGAAAAGCACCCCGTCCCCACTCCTGATGAACCCAGTGGCAACCAGGATTGAGAACTGCGTTTGGCCTGAGATGTGCTGTTGGGGTCCAGAAAGCCTATTTAACAAGAGAAGGAAGAACTGTTTCCTTTGCTTGAGGAATAGGGTGTCTCTGGCCCAGCTGCCTGAGCCCCACTGCTGGTTCCGATCCGACACAAGGCTGGGGGACCTGGATCTTGGAGGCATCCCATGGAGCCCACCCTGAATTTAATTCATTAAAGCAGCATCTTTGCTTCCAGTCGCCAGCTCACTGCTTTTTGTTTATCCAAATCAGCAACAGTTTTTCTACCTCTTCAATTGCCTGTGACCATTGTTTCTTTCACACCCTGAAGGACATTAGCACTCTTGATGGCCTCTCCCTGTTTTAAAAAAGCAAAAAACGTTAGAGAGATGTTAGGTTTTACAATGCAAATAGTTCCTTTGCTTCTTTTCTCCCTCTGTCCCATCCATTAAGTAAGAACTTACCCTAATAGGCCTGCCCTCCCCAGGGACTACGGGAGCAGCTTTGACCCTAAGGTCTTCAGTTCCTATCCCTTAAGTTCCTGTAACTGGACCGATGAGGGGGCTTGCCGTTCTGTGGAGCATTTTCACGGGCTGGGAGCAGGGGTTGGGTCTAACAGTGACTGCATTCACTCTTGTCATCTTTCAGGATACCTGGCCATGTGGGTGTTAATATCTTGACATCACAGACCAATAAACTGGGATTTGGTGAGCTTTCAACAGGCTACCTTTCATCAAGAACTTTAACCTTTGCTGCCCAGCTGGTGTGGCTGCTCATGGCTGAGTGTCAGCCTCAGCACCAAGAGGTCACTGGTTTGATTCCTGGCCAGGGCACACGCCTGGGTTGTGGGCTCGATCGCCAGCAGGGAGTGAGCAGGAGGCAGCCAGTCGATGATGTTTCTCTCTCATCGATGTTTCTATCTCTCTGGTTCTCCCTAAAAATCAATAAAAAAATATATAAAAAAAAGAACTTTCACCTTTGCTGAGTGCTTCACATCCATTTCCTTACTGAACGACATGAGATACAGATATTGTCTTAGGTGAAGAAGTGGAGTCTCAGAGAAGCACGGTTACATGACTAAGGTCACACAGCTCTCTGAGCGACATGAACCTGGGTTTGAGGTCTAGACCCCTTTCTGAATAAGCCTAAACTCCAGCTTCCCAGCCCTCTCTAACCTTCATCTCTAACAGGGTGCACACATGAAAGACCAAAACGGGTCAGTGGGGTGCAGGGAGCCTGTACCTCAGCATTGTATGCAGGTTTTACCTGATTCATTCCAGCTGCCGGAGCGGGGAAGGTTCTCATCGTCATTTGAGGACACGCTGGAAATTGTGTTAGTAAAAATTACTTTATGTAATGAACTCTTAGATCAATTCTTGTTGCAATGAGCTGGAATGAGATTTTTGCTCTTCCCACATGTAATGCCTTCAATTCAGTGATGAATTACCAGAGTCAGCAGTTATCTGACATTCCAGTGCCGCTCACGGCAGGGTACAGCATTCTCATTTGCTGGCCCGATGCCCGGGGTGGGGGTGGGGGTGGAGGTGGAGGGGTTGGTGGTGGAAGGGAGGAGGGGGGAAGCAGACCCACGGGGGTGCACTGTTTAATACAGCAGAGCTGTTTGATACAGGCTTTTTTCTTTGTTCAGGGAGAATTGGCCATTTGAACACTTGGATTCATTTGTTTTAAAAAAATCTCTCTTGGGTCCCCGTGTGAATATTAACGACGCCACGCGCAGGCATATATTTGTGTGACTTAAGGCAAGTGCATCTCCTCCCTGTGTGTCTGTTTCCTGGTCTTTCAAATGACAGGATTAGATCAGGTAGGTTGCTGTTTGCTGAAATTCTGTAGATGCTATTAGGTGTGGAGAAATTTTTTTTTTTTTAAAAAAGCAAAAACATTAGAGAGATGTTAGGTTTTACAATGCAAGTTGTCCCTTTACTTCTTTTCTTGCTCTGTCCCAGTCCATTAAGGAAGAATTGTCCTAACAGGCCTGCCCTCCCCAGGGGCTACGGGAGCAGCTTTGACCCTAAGTTCCTGTAACTGGACAGATGAGGGGGCTTGCCGTTCTGCGGAGCATTTTCAAGGGCTGGGGACGCAGCATCATCCAAACGCTGACTGTCCGCCCACAGTTATCTCTTACTGTCCTGGTTGGGACCCCGGGACTCCCCCAGCTGAGATCCCGCAGCAGAGGGCAGAGGCAGCACCTGCAGCCACACTGCCATGTTCTTTGATCAGGTGCCTGCACTCTCTGCCTTGTATCTTCCTGGCGAGTGTTTCTCATTCTGTGGTGACACTTCCTATCTCTAATATGATATTTTGATGAAAAACCCCATTTTTTCTGGTACTAATATGGCTATGTCCCCTTTATTTGGCTAGCATTTGCATGATGTATCTTGGTCCATCCCTTCACTTTCTTTTTAAAAAAATTTTTTGAAACAATCTCCTTTAATGAGCTTAGAAAGGCTTGCTCTTTGCTTGTTACTTAGGCAAGCCAGTTCCTTATTTTTTCCAAATTCTTTATTGTTGAAAGTATTACATATGTCTCCCAGCCCTGTCCCACCTCCCAGCACAGGCCCTCGTGCCCCTGTTGTTTGTGTCCATTGGTTTGCTTATATGCACACATACAAATCTTTGGGTTGATCTCTTACATACCTTCACTTTCAATCCTTCTGTTTTTATATTTTAGCTTTTTCTTTTTAAAAGAGTGTATAGGTGGATTTCCCCCCACTGCAATCTGATAACCTCTTTAACCAGGGTGGTTATACCATTTATATATGTGAATATTAATATACTAGAGGCCCAGTGCACAAAAATTTGTGCACTTGGGGGGTCCTTCAGCCCAGCCTGTGCCTTCTCACAGTCTGGGACCCCTCAGGGGATGTTCACTTGCTAGCTTAGGCCCACTCTCCTGGGATCAGGCCTAAGCTGGCAGTCAGACATCCTTCTGGCAGCCCAGGAGCCCTCAGGGGATGTCCACTTGCAGTTGGACATCCTTAGTGTTGCTGAGGAGGCTGGAGAGGCTCCCGCCACCACCACTGTGCTGGCAGCCATCAGCCTGGCTTGTGGCTGAGCAGAGTTTCCCCCGTGGATGTGTACTGACCACCAGGGGGCAGCTCCTGCATTGAGCGTCTGCCCCCTGGTGGTCAGTGTGTGTCATAGTGACCAGTCATTCCCAGTGGTTCTGCTGTTAGGGTCAATTTGCATATTACCCTTTTATTATATAGGATTTGGACTTGTTTTTCTCATTTTAACTTCTTTTGAATTTCATTTATCCTGCTTTGTAATATATATATAATGTACAGTAGCTCCTCGGTTCTTGAATTTAGTTCATTCCAGAAGGCTGTTTGAGAAGCGATTTGTTTGAAAGCTGAATCATTTTTCTCATTAGAAATAATGAAATTGGATTAATCCATTCTAGACCCCCACATGATTCCCTGTTTCAACCTTTCTTAATCAGTACATGTCTAATGCAGTGTTGAATCTATGAACAAACACTTCTTCTCTGAAATATATCTAGCCACCCTACTAGCCTTAAAGCAATCACTCTCAGCACTCGGTCCAGAGGTGTCTTTCAGGTGAGAGGCAGTCACCAGCTCACTGCTTTTTGTTTATCTAAATCAGCAACAGTTTTTCTACCTCTTCAATTGCCTGTGGTCTTTGTTTCTTTCACACCCTGAACAGCATTAGCACTCTTGATGACCTCTTTATATTTTAAAATTATGCTAATTGTCCATTTCGGCCAGCAACAGAAGCAAAGAGAAAAACCATGGAAAATATTCACAGCACTATGGCATATCCTGATATATTAACAACTCCAGGTTTAGCTATTGGCATTTCCCCCTTTGTTTGTAGCCTGAGAGATGCTTTTGTCTCTCAGCATGAAACAGTTGTCAGGTTGAGAACTGAAATTTGTTCAACAACCGAGACATTTTTTTCTTGAACAACTTGGTTGAGAACTGATTGTTCCAGATGAGAGATGTTGGAGAACCGAGGTGTGACTGTATACATACCTGGAGAGAGAGTTCGAGAGAGCACACTTTTCTTCTCTGGTCTGTAGAACTTAAGATTAAAAAAATTTTTTTTTCCTCTCTCAGAATAAAAGTTGTAGCCCCTGGTTTTACTCTTTAGTGGTTATCTTTAAATTTTACTATGCACATGAAACTTCATAATTTTAATGTGAATCTTGTGACTATTACCAGCCCCTGCCCTGCCTAAACCTACAATGAACGTGGACCATTTTAAACCGAGTCATCTTCCTGCTACGCTATATGCTCTTGTTGCCCAGGATTTCAGTCCTGCCTTTTACATTAAATCTACTTATTAGATGATTATTTTTAGGTTATGAACGCAATGACCATCTCTGCACCTTTCCATCCCACCTTGCCATTCCTTCTTGCTTCTCATACCTTCCTATTTAGGGTCACTTTTATTCTTCCTGAGCTATCATTGAGTTTTTTTAGGCTGAAATGCCCTCAGTTGGGCTTTGTTCTTGAGATATCATTCTGTTAAATATGCTGCCTTAGACTGAATGCTGGGTCCACCCACAAGGTTCTTATTTGAAAACTAAGCCCCAATATAATAGTATTAGGAGGTGGAGCCTGTGGGAAGTCAATAGGTCATAAGGGTGGAGCCCTCAGGAGTGGGATTAGTGCCCTTATAAACGGGGATTTCTCCCATACGAGGACTTGGTGAGAAGATGGCCCTCTATGGGCAAGGAAGCTGTATTTTTATTCCTAGAATATCTCCTATTTACACTGGACATGAGCCAAGAAATCCCTGCCAGTTCTTGTGAGACAGTAACTCATGGCTAAATACTGACCATACAGGAGCAAATGTGTGAGGAAATATGATATGGCGGAGGCTCTGCAGGGCTGTACCACTGAGTGTGTGGAGGAGGGGGTGGCTGTGGGGAGGGCAAAGGCCAGGAGTTCCTCTGCTGCTTTCAGAGAACATTTACAGTATGTAATGCTGCAGTGCATTGGGGAACCCTGTTTTCAAGCAGTCTCAGAGCTTCATCAGGGGATGGAGAGGGGATGCTATTCTACACGTAGTACTGGGATGATGAATAGAGTCAGGCCTCTCCTTCCTTGCAGTTGACATTCCTTGCAGTGGAGGAGAGACAATTTCAAGGAAATAAGTAAAGAAAAACAGATAATGTGTGATTGCAGTAGGTTGTATGACATAGAGTGAGTCCTGGAGAGTGAGGCAGGGGTGATTAGGTAGAATGGAAAAGAAAGGCATCTCTGATAAGGTTTAAAAATAATTTTTTTATTGGTTTCAGAAAGGAAGAGAGAGAGAGAGATAGAAATATCAGTGATGAGAGAGAATCATTGCTTGGCTGCTTCCTGCATACCCCACACTGGGGATTGAGCCTGCAACCTAGGCATGTGCCCTGACTTGGGATTGAACTGTGTCTTTCTGGTTCATAGGTTGATGCTCAACCACTGAGCCATGCCGGCCAGGCTCTGAAAAGGGTTTTTGAGCTGGAACCTGAGGCGGAGAGTGTTGCCTCTGCACAGAGCTGAAGAAAGTGCTCCTGGCAGACATCAGCGGTGAGGTAAGATAAAAGCGGAGGCTGTGAAGTGGGAAGGAATACCCACAAACAAGTGACAGAGAGGAAACCTGTGTGTTTGGCACTGTATTAGTTATGTGTTGCTTCCTAACACAATACCACACTCTTGGCAGCTTCAAACACACTTGTGATCTTGTAGCGGGCCAGAGGGTCAGCAATTTGGTCAAGACTTCACTAGGTCCTCTGCTTGGGGCTGCAGTCAGGGTATCGGCCAGATGGCATTTTCACCTCAAGGCTCATCTGAGGAAGAATCTGCTTGCAGCCTCATTCAGGTTGGTGGCAGAATCTACTTCCTTGTGGCTACTTGGCTGAGGACGCTGGTTGCTGATTGTTGGGTGGAGGCAGCTCTCAGGTCCTCGAGTCTGAAGTTCCTAGAGTCCCCTGGCAAATCTTTCACCACATGACTATTTCATCAAGCCATCAAGGGTCTCTCAGCTCAGGGAGATCCCAGTCCTCCTTTTAAGAGCCTTTGCCTGATTAGGTCAGGCCCACCCATGGTTTCCCTATTGATGAACTCAAAATCAACTGATATGAGACCTTGATTACCGTTACATATCTCTTCACTGTTGTCATATTCTTTTGGCTAAGGCAAGTCCCGCCCATCCTCAAAGGGAGGAAATTTACAGCCTGGAGAGCATCAGGGACAGAGATCATGGGGTTTGCCTTAGAGTTCTGCCTCCCGTAGGTACATTGTGAATGAGTGGGACTTTATGCCAGGTGCTACTAGCTGCCTTCTCAATACTTCACCTCCCTTTCCTCCTTAACAATAAAACCCTGATTTTACTTAGGATGCCAAGTGCCCACCTAAGGCTTCCCAGGCTGCTCCCTTGAAGCTGTCACTGCTGATGTGACATGGTTCTGGCCAATGACTTGTAAGTGGCAACTTAAAGAAAAGTTATCCTTTTCCTGATAAAAAGGGACAGACCCAACTGGCATGTGCCTTTTCTCCTTTGCTTCTTTCCCTTTTCCTGCCTGGAACTGGGACACAAAGCCTGGAGGTGGAGCAGCCATCTTGTGACCACGAGGCTTCCTATTTTCTGAGAATGCAGAGCAAGAAGATAGAAGGGGTCTGGGTCCCCAAGGGCATTTTGGAGCTCGCTGGACCATTTCTGGACTTCTTGTTGCATGAGAAAAGTATCTAACATTTGGTTATGCAAATATATTTATGTTTCTGTCACATGTAGCCAAATGCAATCCTAACACACAACCACATAAGGCAAAGTCAGGTCATGGAGGTCCTTGTTGGGCGCATTACGGAGTGTGGGTTTTATTCTAAGTTAAATAGGAAGATGTTGAAACCTTTGTTTGGTTTTTAGAGAAACATCTTTTATTTGGGTAACATGTCCCCAAACAGATCAGCAAGTACTAGTAAAACAGATTCTAGAGAATATGGTCCTGTGTACAACCCTCCCCTCCGCCCCCCCTCAAAGTAACCGTGGGGGTGAACATTCCCCATCTCCTCTTGGGCTCCTATGGTATAGAAAGTTTTGGCAGCTCAATGTTTATCATCAGTTTGGGGCACCATATATCCATGTTCAGTATTACCAGGGTGCAGTAATGGTAAGGCCCTCAGATCTGCTAACCCTCCCTCCACCCTAATGCAGCAAACATTTCTGCCCACCCCAGAATCTGAGACTAAAACGAGGAGCAAGAGGACCCCTTCCCTGTGGTGCTGAGCAGGGCTCCGTGTATCACTGTGCTGTGAGAAAGAGGGAGGCATTGTAATTGGCACTTTAAAAACAGAGTGAGCAGAACTGGAGAAGCCAGAGAAGGTACCAAGACTGGCAGGAAGAGGCCCCTTGGCACCAGTGCCTTGGGAGAAGGGAAGAGGGGGATAGATGTGAGAGCAGGAGCTGAGAAAATTAGGAGGGCTCCCCTCCAAATGCCAGAGGGCTGAAATGGGCTGAAACAAGAGAACTGCTGCCTGTGTCCTCTCTACTTCCATCTCAAGGCATCTGGGCACCGTACTTTAGCCTCCCCGGTGTCCATTTGTCCCTGTGTGGTGTCTGCCCGATTCAAGCACTCAGTTCTTCCCGAATACTAATGTCTCCTGATCGTGTCTCAGTGACTTGACCATGCCTTGTCCCTGGAGCCTGGGAACCAGGCTCTTGTCTACCCACTTCTTTCCCTTTGATCAAGCTGTCCCAAAGGCCCCATCCCCACCTCTCAGAGAACTCCTTGGTTCTCAATACTTCCCTTCCCCATTCCTGGGGAGGGAAGGTGGGTCAAGGGCACCTGGTACGCAATCTCCCCTGTCCCTCTTGGAGCCCCCTAGACTTGGATGAAGAGTAGGCCAGTAAGTAGGGCAAAGCCTGATAGGAGCAGAAGGACCTTGAGGATCCTCTGGTCAGAAGTGGCCAGCTCCAGGGGCAGGATTTCCAAGAAGGGGATATAGAGAAAGGTGCCAGCTGCCATGCGCTCCAGCATGACCGGGCCAGCTGGTGCAGTGGGCCAGCCGACTCTGCCAGAGCCGCACCCAGCCCCATGCCCAGGGGTGTCATGCATGAGAAGAGAATGCCACAGCCACCACCTTTGCTCGCTGGTGGCTCTGCAGCAGCCTCAGGGACAAGCTGACGGCCAAAGTACCCTCACGGGGCTGCAAAGCCAGACACAGCTCCGTGGCCCGAGCCCGGTCTCGCTGCAGTCCCCTGCCAGCCCCTCAAACGCTGAGTGAAGAGCCAGGGAGGAGACCAGCACACAGGCACACAGGGCTGAGGGAGCTGCCAGAGCTCTGCTTACCTGTGGGAGGCCTTGCCCATCATCCAGTGCTGCGGCCCACCATTCACTATTCCCGGTAGCGGCCTTGTCTCCTCTCGAGCTGGTGGCACTGACTTGCTCCTTGTAATCCAGTGTGATCTGCTCTGTGACCAGGACCAGGAAGAAGCCCGTGGCTGGATAAAGTCTTGTAGGGGAAACTGGAGAGTCACGTGCAGGGCTGCCAGGGCCTCATCTCTGGCAGATAGGTAGTGAGGTAGCAGGTCCAGGAGACAGGTGGGTCAGGGCTTTCTGGTGAAGGCTGAGGCGTCCTGGTTAGCTCCAGGGCCTCATCTATGGCAGACAGGTAGCTGTAGGCCAGTGTAGAACACAGATGGGGACCAGACTGCAGACGAGAGTGAGCACAAGCAGGAGCACCAGGACCCCCAACTTCACCTCCAGTCCCACGGGCAGTAGGGGGACCTGAGGCTACTGCCTCTGGGTACAACACCAGAAGCTCTGGTTCTCCCCAGGGCCCCATGGTTGCCCCAGGGACTCCCAGGCCTCACAAGGGTCTCACTACATGGCACCCGCTCGGTTCCGGCCTCCAGCTGGGAATCTGTTGAAGGGTTTTTGATGGGAGAGGTGTCTGGATTGATTTATGTTTTGGAAAAATCCCTTGGCTACATGGCTAAGAATGACCTGACGTGGAGCATCATGCAAGACTGCAAGTGAAGGCTCCGAGAAGGTGAGGAAGTTGCCAAAGGAAGCACAGCTAGAGAGGGATAGGAATGGGCTCCAAACTGCATGTTTGCTTGACTCGGCAAGCCTGGCCTTGGCTGTTGTCTCTGATGAAGGTTTTTGTCTTCCTGCCGTCGCTGGAGGAGCCTGAAGCTACCACATCACTTCATTTACCTCTGGAGTCCCATTCTCCAAAAAGCTTCATGCTTTTCACAGTCATAAAAGAGAAGTTCATTCTGGGTCTGGAAATTTTTCCAGATCCATCTGGGTCAACCCACTTAAAGCTAATGAAAGAAAGGGGTGTGTGTGTGTGTGTGTGTGTGTGTGTGTGTGTGTGTGTGTGTGTAGGGGAGAACTTTCCTTTCTGTTCTGATTTGCTTACAATTTCTCTTTAGATTCCAATTGAATAGTGTCCCCCTGATACTAAATTACCAAAGCTTGGGCATAAAATGATTCCAGCTTCATAGTCAGAACTCCAATCAGCTCCAACTGATGCTGAAACTGAATGGGCTTGAAATGGGGCCCCTCTCTTGGACATGACAGTGAATTTCATCCGGGGCTTCTGAGGGAATTATGCAAAGTTTGACATGTGAAGGTGACGCAGTAGTAACATGTAGTAGACTTGAATGAGGAGGTCTGGGCTCTAGCTCCCAGTTGCCACTGGTTTACGGGGTGACCCTGGGGAAGTCACTTCCCCTCTCTGGTCCTCAGTCTCCCCTTCTTCTGAGTGGTGCTCTTTAGCCAGAGCCAAGGTTTTTAATCTGTGTCTCCCAGAGTCCTAGGTTTTCAGGGGCTACTCCAGAGAAAGGGGTCTCTTTGGGTCATTTGAATTTGGAATTGAAAGGTGATTAGAGGGCAAGGAAGGAGCTTTAGAGGTAGAGACCTGCAACCTTGCACCTGAGACAGCTCACTCTCCATCCTGGCTCCACTGCTTTGCTCCAGTGGAGGGTGGGAGAGGAGAACCAAGCTTAGTAGATCATCGAGAAAAGCATCTGCTCTAATGACACCCAGTGTGGGCAAGCAGGTGGCCTCCCTTCAGTCCTCCCGGGGGGCTGGAAGCTAGCCATCTGCTTGCTTCCCGTGAACAAAGTCCTCTTTGCCATCTTGGATTCTTGGGCAAAGCTGACATGGTGAGCCAGGGTGTCAGGCAGCCTCTAGAGAAGAGGAATGAGGACATAGTGGAGATGCAGTGAAAGGGCTAGGAAGAAGCACTCTAGGGTTTGGAAACATTAAACCTGGAGGAGGAGCCTGAGGTGGTGGGGTGGGTAGATGTGTGGACAGCCCTCTGTAGGATACACCTGTTGAGTGCGGAGGGCATCATTCACTTAATTCATAACATCAGCCAGGTCATTTCCACCCAACCCAACCAATTCCAATCCTATCTGTCCATTCTTCATCTATCCATCCATCCATCCATCCATCCATCCATCCATCCATCCATCCATCTATCCATCCACCCAATCATCCATCCTTCCATCCATCCATCCATCCATCCATCCATCCATCCATCCATCCATCCATCCTTCCATCCACCCACCTATTCATTTCTTGTCATGCATTCAGTTACCACCGGTTCATTTATTTGGCTCAATCACTTTCTCTTTCCCTCCCTGCCTTATTCATTTATTCTTTTGCCCGTTCCATAATCATTCATTGAGCACCTCCTATCTTATCTACCTGGGAGTATAGAGGAGAAGGAACTCTTTGGGGAGCTCAAAGTTACAATATTGTGAACAGATACGTAAGCATTTCTGAGAAGCGATTGTAATACAGGGAGGAGCGAAGTGCTATTTGCGTTTGGAAGTGGGAGAGAGTGTTTAAGGAGGTGGGTTAGACAAGGCTTCAAGGAGGCAATGACAAGAGAACTGGACCTGCAAGAGGAGTTTTAGTTTATTGACTGGATGAGTGGGGTGAGGGTTTATTTTTTAGGGATGCTGCTAGTTTGAGGCTTTGTTTATCCTTTACAGACAATAAAGCTCTACTCCCTTTTCCCCTCATTCCAAGCCCCCCTCCCCTCCAAAAAAAGTTCAGATTATTCAACTCAAATTTCTAGGCTGATGAATTCAAGTTTAATTCACAACTGATTGTTCTAATTCTAAACATTGGAGGGAAAATAACACCCATTCAAGGAAAATCACAGAAGCTCATAGCAGGATGTTACCTTAATCAAACCTCTCTCTGTGTGGCATCTATAAATGAGAACCAGCTATCAGCAATTCATTTTGTTGAGAGGCCAGGGGTGTGTGTGTGTGTGTGTGTGTGTTTAAGGTGATCTTGCTTCAGATAATCAGACTGTTCCTTAGGGTTTGGTCTATCTCACCAAAGGTGTCTTTTTTGTGTGTTAGCATCATTACATTGTCACTTGACATTTAATGCATTCAACAATTACTTGTCCATGCATTCATCAAATATCCATTATGCTTCTTGTATCTTCCAGGCTTGGCAGAAGATGCTGAAGGCAGTGCTGTGATGAAGGTTCTTGCCCTTCAAGAGCCCACAGTTAAGGCAATGGTCAGCTAACATTTCTGCCAAGGGCCACATAATAAATATTTTAGATTTTGCAGGTCGTCCTGTCTCTGTGGCCACTATTTAGTTCGGCTGTTATAGTGCCGAAGCAGCCCTAGAGAATATGTAAAAAAGTGGGTGTGACTATGTTCCCTTAAAACTTTGTTTAGCAAAACAGAGTTGCCCCAGCTGCCATTTGCTGACCACCTTTCTAGTGGAGGGCACACACAAGTAGCTAGACAGTAGTGTGATAAAGGAGTGTGGAAAGTGCTGCCATGAGGGTAAACACACTGTCCTCTGGGAGCACAGAGCAGAGTCCAGCCAGCCTGAGCAGCAGGGAAGACTGCCTGGCAGAGGTGACGTATAACCTTAGACCTGACAGATGAGTGGAGAGGGTCAGGGGAAGAGGCTGGGGGCAGAGGGAGGGGTTGGAGAGGGCCCTCTTGGCACAGAAGTATGCAAAGCCTGAAGTTCCTCCTTCAGGGGATATGGTGCAGCAGGAAAATGCAAGAAGAGGGGTGGGTGGCATCAGGAGGGGTTGGCTAGGTGAATGGGGGTGAGACAGTGACAGTCCTTGTAGGAGCAGGGCATGGAGCCCCATTGACAGGTGTTCAGCATCTTGTTCTATCTTGTCTTGTTTTAAAAGATACAACTCTTCCATCTTAGCAGGCCTCTGGGGTGCTTGCCCCAGGGCCTCGGGGCCACTCCCAGAGTGGGACGCACAGTTCTTCCTGGCGTGGCTTGGTTTCCCTCTTCCTGCGACCTGTGAGGGCCCATCAGGCAGCCCGTGGGCTGGTCCAAGAGGCAGGTCCCTTCCGCAAGAGGTTTTACCAGCAGAATAGAAGTGCAGTTTAAGAAGAAACAGAAACAAAATAGGCATAAACAGGAACCTGGGATAATAGTTATTAAGGTCAAAGTTCTGATCCTGCAATATGGTGGAGAGGTTCGAATGCTATAATGTGTATGAACTTGTGCCTTGGAAATGCTGAAGTATCACAAAAGCTAAGATGTCTTTTGCAAAAAAATATTTTTATTGATTTCAGGGAAGAAGGGAGAGGGAAAGAGAGATAGAAACTTCAATGATGCAAGAGAATCATTGATTGGCTGCCTCCTGCACACCCGCCTCTGGGGATTGAGCCCGCAACCTGGGCATGTGCCCTGACAGGGAATCTTGAACTGTGACCTCCTGGTTCATAGGTCGATATGCAGCCACTGAGCCACACCAGCCAGGAAGAGCTAAGACTGGTCTTAACGCTGGTCTCTGCAGCTCTGCTCCTGTCTGGCTTCTCTTCGCTCCCCTCACCCCCTGCCCTCTCCGGCTCCTAAAGCTGGCCTGTGAACCAGGATAAAGGAATGGTCTTTGCTTTCTAGGCTCTTTGGAAGAAAGTTGTACGGAGTACGGTTAAATTTATGGGCCTCAAGGAGAAACCAACCCCGGTTTGAGTCCTGGCTGTGGCATTTACTAACAAGCTCTTAACCAGGTGTCTCCTCTTTAAAGGGGGATGATGTTTACACCTCCCTCCTGGCACTTATGGGATAACTCACGTCAAATGGTCATTAGCACTGTGCCCAGCACGAGGGTTATTGCTTTTAGTTGTAAATTTCAGGACCTGGCACATGTTTGTGGAATGACTGTTTGACTGCTTAAATAGCGTGCAAAGCATTGTATTTTTAGAAAGTATATATTTTTACTGATTTCAGAGAGGAAGGGAGAAGGAGAGAGAGATGGAAATATCAATGATGAGAGAGGATGATTGATGGGCTGCTTCCTGCATGACCCATGAGCCAGCCAGCAACCCAGGCATATGGCCTGACCCCCTGGTTCATAGGTTGATGCTCGAGCACTGAGCCATACCAGCCGGGCCCAAACATAGTATTTTTAGATAATATAACTGCAGACTTCAGCTTGCAGGTTGCATATGCTTACAGGACTGCTCTCCTCGGGCATCTGTCCAGGTGGTTTCCATTAAGTCCTCATCTCTTTCCCCCAATTCTGTTATCAAAGTCCCTCCAATAAAAGGTCCTCTTTCATGCCCCTGGCAATGACTTTGGTTCGCCACGACTTGTGTGAACCTGCCATTAGGGTCCATTCTCCTGTCACCAGTCTCCTCGTCCTCCATCCATCCACCCACTGTGGACAGATCACTCTAACAAAGAAGAATGTTCTCTGCACTTTGCTTAATAGACAAGGTTCATGACACCGCGATGTCTAAACTCATAGCGGCATCTTCACGTCCTTCCCCAGCCTGGGCTGTTAATGTTTCCAGCTCAGTGGTTCCCAATCGGGGGCAAGTTTGTCCCCAAGGGGACATTTGGCAATGTCTGGAGACATTTTTGTGGCCACAGCTGGAGTGTGTGTGTGTGTGTGTGTGTGTGTGTTTATGCTGTTGGTATGCAGTGTGGAGGCCGGGGATGCTGATGAAAATCCTACAGTAAACCAGACAGCACCTCACAATAGAGAATTATGGAGCCCAAATATCATTAGCGTTGACGAGAAATTGCTCTACTTTCGTCTTTTTCGCGATTCGCTGCAAACCCTGACTCTCTCATGAGTTTCTGAGTGTGCCTGCCTGGTTTTGCACCTCTGATTCCTTTTGCCAGATCACTCTTTCTCTCGCTCTATGTCCTGGTAGCTTTGTAAAGACCCTCAAGACCCATTTCAGGTGCCTCTACTTCCTGCGAAACGTATAGAAAGCCACCACAGTGTGGCAATTTATTGCTTCCTTATTTTAGAGCTCAAAGCCTTTACGTTAGAGTGTTGTTGTAGATATCATCAATATAGTATATATGTCACGCCCCGCCCCCCGTTTCTGAGCTTTTCTAGTATGTAGACTGGGTCTTGTTTATCCCCCTTTCCCCAGTATGATAAGTGTCTGCTGAATGAATGAGTAAAATATTTTTAATGGAAATTGTTATAAATATTCACTAGTAGATTCTGGGCTCTTTTAAAACAAAGACTCTGGACCGACACGTGAATGCACTTATTTCTCCACGTCTTCCTCATCATACCCATCTTCCAGGTACATTTTATGCTGGCAACCTTCAAACTTTTCGGAAACAGATGATTTGTGCTTGTGATTCAGTTTCCATTTCCTGTCTTCAGCACTTGCACATTCAACAACGCTTTCCATTTTGCAGTAAATCTACGGATGTTGCTTGAACACAAATTTCCCCTGCTCCGCCTGGTGGCACATTTACAGCCACCAGCCAAGGGTCTTCTTTTGTGGGAATGAAATCGGATGCTTCTCTGTGTCTGGCAACCTCTTATTCTTATTCAAACCATAATGGTATCTTCCTGACACAGCACTCTTCCCCCTTGTGGGGACATCATTAATGACAATAGGACAAGCCCAGCCAGCATGGCTCAGTGGTTGAGCATTAATCTATGGACCAGGAGGTCACAGTTCAATTCTCGGTCAGGCCATATGCCTGGGTTGTGGGCTCGATCCCCAGTAGGGGGTGTTCAGGAGGCAGGCAATCGGTGATTCTCTCTCATCATGGATATTTCTATCTCTCTCTCCCTCTCCCTTCCTCTCTGAAATCAATAAAAATGTATTTTAAACAAATAACAATAGGACAAGACCCTTGCATGGGTCATTCTATGGAAAAGATCAGCTATTGAGGGCCATGGGGGTAACTGCACAGTCACTCCTGGAGTTAGAGACTTTCTAGACTCTCCTGCAGGGTACTATCTTTCCCCAGGATTCCTGGCCCTGGGGCCCCAAGTATATAGGTCTGAACCCAGTGTGCAGAGGAAAGCCCAAGCTGGTTTATGACGTGTGTTTCCTTCAGTATGTGGCACAGGAACCCTGGATGCTGGAGGCAGTAGGAACCTTAGGGAAATGCTAATTCATCACCTTTAATGTGCAAACAAGCGTGAGACTCAGAGAGGTTAAGTAACCTGCCCCAGGTCAGACAGGCAGTTGGAAGCAAAGCCCTAATTTGATCCAGGATTTCCAAGCCCTTGTTCCTTTCCCTAGGCCGAGGGGTCAGTGGTCGTGCTTTAGTGGCAAAGCACGAATGCCATTTGAGTTAAACCTACAGAGACGCAAACACTCTGCTTTCTGCCGCATTAAACTCCTGATGCAGCGGTGGAGGCCTGACAGCCCATCATGAGAATGGGACGCGCATAAAAAGCGTTTGCAGAAGAGCTTTCTCAGAGCAATGCTCCCGGAAAGCACCCTGACCCTGGCTCTGATGTCTTTGTGCTTGCAAGCCTGGCTTCCCAAACACAAGACCTTCCCTGCAGGAAAGCACCAGCTCCTGCAGCGGCCCAGCCCCAGGGCCCCGGGCCCCTTTGACCACATCCTCAGTCCTTATTCCCTCTATGCGCAGGGTCTGTTCTGAGACTTTGCTGGCTGCTGCATCTTGAGAGGCTCTTAGGAGAGAAAGAGGCTTGGGGGCCAGGCCCTCCAGGTTCAATATCTGGCTTCCTGTAGCTGAGGGATCCCAGCCATGGCTCTCAGCCTTTCTGCATCTTAGTTTCCTCATCTGTAAGATGGGAGCATTCCTACCAGGACTGTCGTGCAGATCGAGTCAAAGAGAAACAGTGTTCAGCTTACAACAGAGTTCAGCACATAGTAGGTGCTCCATCAACACACCTCCTGTTAGTAAATGCAGGTGCTGCTTTCCACCTGGACTGTGTGACTTAGGATGAGTTCCTTGACTGCTCTGAGCTGCAGCATCCTATCAGACAAGTGAATATAAGCACAAGACGGGAAGTTCTGGGTCTCACATATCTGTCTCTGGGACACAGTACTTAGGGGACTTATACTGAAGCCCGTGCACCGCTTCCTCTGTGTGACTTGGGGATTTTGTCCGTCAGCTGATGCGAGGTCATCTGAACAGCTGTGTGGACGCCTCCCGGCAGACAGTTCCTCTCCAGGAGGGTCTGGCCCTGGTCTGTGCAGCAGTGTGTGCACCACGGACTTAAATATTTTATTGAAGTGTTGCGATCACTGCGTAAAACTGAGCGGAAAGAATTGCTGATCCCACGACTAGAGGGGCAGAGTCAGTCTCAGAAACCAAGTACAACTGAGCCAGAGAGAGAGAAAAGAGAAAACCCTGAAAGCCGCTGCACAGTAGGTCCTTTGCATGAGCTGTAAGATGTTTGGCCTGAGTTGACTGCCTGTCACTCAGCTGTGAGAGAGAAGAATACAATGGAAGAGCAAGAATGGGAATGCCAGGAGCATATGGTTGGAGATAGCACAGAAAAAATAATGTTTAATTAAAGATTGTGTATAAAAATTATCTTATCCTACCATAGCAACTGATCATTACATTTTGTATACATTTGCAGTTGTGCATTGTGTATGTAAGTAGGGATGGTGATTGCTCTGTATATAAAGGGCTCACCGCAGGGCATCAGGTGTACAGATGCCTCCTAAGTGATGGCTCTTGTCATCACCCTCATCATTACCATCATTATCATCACCACCATCATCATCATCACTACCACCATCATCACCATCATCACCATCACCATAAGCATCATCACCACCACCACCACCATAACCATCATCACCACCACCACCATCATCACTACCACCATCATCACCATCATCACTATCACCATCAGCATCATCACCAGCATCACCATCAGCATCACCATCACCATAACCACCATCACCACAACCACCATCAGCACTAATCGTCATCATCACCAGCAGCACCATCATCATCATCACCACCACCATCATCATCATCTTTATCCTTAAGATTGAAGATTTAGAGTCAATTGAATATAGACTAAAAACTTAGAGCATCAGCCACCATCCTGGTAATTCAGAAATTACTAAGAATTCTCTGACAAATATCCCTTCTGTTCGGACACTCCAATTCTCCGGGAGCTCCTTGACCACGGTGGCAGCCCATCCTCCTTTTAATGTGGTTGAGGGACACTATGTGTCAGTGTATTTCCTGGGAGGCTCTAGCTATTAGTGGGTTTTATGCTCTGGATGGAACCAAATCTCTCTTTCACCTGAAGGGCACATAGGCTGCCCATCTCTCTTTTAAAATATATTTTTATTGATCTCAGAGAGGAAGGGAGAGGGAGAAAGAGGTAGAAACATCAATGATGAGAGAGAATTATTGATCATCTGCCTCCTGCATGTCTCCTACTGGGAATGGAACCTGAAACCTGGGCATGTACCCTTGACCAGAATTGAACCTGGGACCCTTCAGTCTGCAGGTCAATGCTCTATCCACTGAGCCAAACCAGCTAGGGCAGGCTACCCATCTTTTAAGAAATTATTCACACATTCATACACAAACACTTTCTAAGCACCTACTATGGTCCGGCCTCTGGGCTGGGCCTCAGAGGAGTTCCAGGGCTGGTGGGGGAGACAGATAATTATGATCTGGAATTGTAATTACAATTTACAGTGGCAACCTGGACAGGTAGATGGAGCAATGTGGAAACCTGGAAGAGGTGCCCAGCCCAGATGGGGAGGGTGGTGGTCATGGGAGGCTTCCTGGAGGAGGTGACACCTGAGCTGAGTTTCAGAGGGTGGGTGAGAGGTTGGGATGGGGAAGAGGAAGGCATTTCAGATGGAATGGAGAGTATGCACAAACAAATACGGAACTCAAAAGACTGGTGGATATTGAGTACAGATGCAGGTCTGGTGTGTGTGTGCCATGGGGAGAGGGTGGTGGTGGTTGGAGAGTATGGGTATCTAGAATAAGGCCAGGAAGTTTGAAGAGTCCAGGACAGCCTTCATGCCAAGCTAGAGTTTGGACCTTAACCAGGGACATGGCGCTCCTGTGGCAGCCTTTTGGTTTGTCCTGACCCTGGGTGGGGGCCCTCTCCTCTGGGCTAGAGCTCTCCCAGTTGGGTGCAGCTGGGAATCTCTTTTAGCTTTTGTGTGACAGCCAGTTCTGTTGTGCCCACTTCCTTGGCATGATGTGTTGCATGGCTCGTTCATCTCTTCCTCCCTCTCCTTTCCTGAGTCAGTGGGAAGAACTTACCTCTGGAGCCAAAAAGACAGGGCTAAGTCCCAGCTCTATTGCCACCAATTTCTGAGCCTCAACCAGACTCCTTGACCCCCATAAACCTCAGTCTCCTTGATTGTAAATGGGGATGATGATAAAAGTAGTAAAGGCACTGTTCTATGCACTTTGCAGACATTACTCATTGAAGCTATACAACAACTCTGAGAGGGTGGTAGTGTTATTATCCCCATTTTATAGATGAGAAATCAGAGGCACAGAGGGGCCTAAAGCCTTCCAGCTGGTAAGTGGCAGGGACAGGAGGCCAGAAGAATCTCGGTGTTAGGGTTGACGTGAAGGTCAGAAGGGCTAAGGCACGGAGAGTCCTTGTTGCACTGCCAACACGTGGTAGATACTCAGTAAGTGCAACTATCACAGTTACAAACGCTCCAAAAACCAGAGCAACGTTTACAAGCTGACAGCAGTCCCCAGAGCTAAGCAAATCCCCTTCCTCCAAGAGAGCTTTTGGAAGGCCCAATTCAAACGGCCTCATTAACGCCGCACAATAGAAAATGACAGATCAAGTCTTTGATGAAAGACACTGAGCAGCCATTGATTAGAAGGCACACTTGTTTCTTTCTTCCCCAACTGATTGACTGACTTCTGAGGGCTCGTCTGTCTGTGTAATTAAAGAGCTAAGTGAGCCATGGAGCACGCTTCCTGCATCCATCACCACCTGACGAAACCGGGCCTAGGGCTCGCAGGAAACTGCCCCTGCATTTCCCCTACGGGCGGAGGTTCAGTGTTCAATGATTCATGGTTTGTGGTGATTTTATAGACCATAACTACGTCGAATGAGAAGTGAGTGTGTTTTGCGGGGCTGCTGTGGTTCAGTTGGTTGAGCATCCACCCACGAACTAGGAGGTTGCTGGTTTGATTCCCAGCCGGGGCACATTCCCCGGGGTGTGCAGGGGGCAGCTGATAGATATTTCTCTCTTTCCCCACCTCCCCTTCCTCTCTCTAGAAAATCAATAAGACATAGAAAAAAAAAGAATCGACTGTATTTTAATGTTTTCTTATTTCCTTGTGTGAATTATTTGCTGGTTAGAAGGGGGGGGTGGTTGGTCACCCCCAAATCCTACCAGCGTGGTTTTCTCCAACTAGGGCCACAGGCAGGTGCTCACCCCTCTCTGCTTTTGCCATGATTCTGCCCCGAGGGAGACTCTGTTGGATCTTCCAAGAGATGGAATCTTTACTGTCAGGCTAGTGCTCCTCTGAGGAACCCATCACTGTACAATCTGTTAGAGCAAAAGGCAGAGGAAAGGGCCTGGGTTCAAATCCCACCCCGCCACTTACCCCCTGTTCAATTACAGGCCAGTCACTTACCTTTAGTTTCCTTGTGGGGGGGGGGAGGGGGGAGAACAAATTCCCACATCCCGGCACTGGTGTAAGAGAAAAAATAAAGTCACCCAATCCCCAAATAGGTGCCTAAAATCCTCCTTTTCTTATTTCCTTCCCCCAGGAAAGGTTGCCATAGCATCAGGAAACTTAAGTTCCATTGGAAACATATTGAAAGCAAGAACCAACGTGTCCACAAGCCTCGTGCTCATGAATTTACCTGCTCGGCTCCCTGTCCTCGGTCCCTGACACAGCTGGGCCAGTACTGGCCCCTGTGTGCACTAAGCTGCCGAGGCTTCTGGGAGTCAGTAGGGAGCACAGCAGGGGAGTGGGAAACCCTTCTCGGGCTTCTGTGCCCTTGTGGCTCCAGCCTGGAGTCAGCGGTTGCCTTTGTTGACAAAGTTCTGCTCACTGACCCTGGTGGCTATTCCTGTGTCAATCTGGCGAGGCTGTGGTCCCCAGTAATTGAATCAAACATTAACCTAGGTGTTGCTGGGAAGATATTTGTTAATGTCTGTGGTTAGCATCTACAATCAATGGACTTTAAGGTAATTACTGTATTTTAAAAAAAATGTTTTTACTGATTTTCAGAGAGAGGAAGGGAGAGGGAGAGAGAGAGATAGAAACATGAATGATGAGAGAGAATCATCAGTAGGCTGCCTCCTGCATTCCCCCCACTGGGCATGAGCCCTGACTGGGAATTGAACTGTGACCTCCTGGCTCATAGGTCAACACTCAACCACTGAGCCACACTGGCCAGGCAAAATGATTACTCTTGGTAATGAGGGAGGCCTTATGCAATCAGCCAAAACTGAGATTTCCAGGAGAAGAGGAAATTCTGCCTCCAGACTGTAACATCGGAATCCCACCGGAGGTTCCCGCCTGCCCTACCAGTTCTGGGTTTGCCAGTTCATGCAATTCCATGAAATCCCTCCCTGTGTTTGGCTCTTTCTGTCTCTGCCTCATCTACCTATCCATCCATCCATCCATCCATCCATCCATCCATCCATCAATCTATCTATCATCATATTGTATTGGTTCTTATCTTAGTTTGTTTGTTTTTTTGCTACTTTAATAAAATACCATAACCTGAGTGGCTTATAAATAAGGTCAACTCATATCTCACAGTTCTGGAGGCTGGGGAGCCCAAGGTGAGGATGCTGGTGGAGTCAATGCCTGGTGAGGGCTGTTTTCTGTCTCATAGACAGCCATCGCTCACTGTGCTCACATGGTGGAAGGGACAAGGAGCTCTCTGAAGGCCTCCTTCATCTGGGCACTAAACCCATTCATGAGGGTTTCATCCTTACGGCCTAATCACCCGCCCTTCCCGCCCCCCCCCAAAAGGCCTCACCTCCTATTACCATCACATTGAGGGTTAGGTTTCAGCACATGAATTTTGCGGGACACAAACAATGGTCCGACAGCAGCTGTGTTTCTCTGGAGAGCCCTAACCCCTACCTTGACCCCTGGGAAAACTCAACACTCGTGACCTCATCCATGATCTCCGTTAGTGTTTCTTAACCTTTCCCGGGCACAGATCATTTCAGAGAGGGATTGCAGGGCTTGGATCTTCTCTCCAGGAAACGGACATGTGTCCGTAACATTGCACGAAGCTCAGGGACCAGGGACCCCAAGTTAAGATTCCAGTCAAGATGCTGGTGGATCATAAACTCCATCTGTGCCCACTGCTCTCCTGAGCTGCAAACCTACTCAGCATCTCATCTTGGCTGTTTTGCAGGAGCCTCAGACCCGACAGGTCCAAGCTAAACTCTTCATTTTTCTGCCCTACTTGTTTCTCTTCTCATGCTTCGCTTGCTAGCGAATGGCACCGTCACCCACCGGGGAGAGACATGTGGAGTCATCTTTGCATTTTCCCTCCCGCTCTTCACCCACATACAAACAATCAGCAGGACCTGTCAAATTCATCCCCTCTGCCAGGGGCAATTTCAGGCCACCATCGCCTTCCTCCTAATTGGGATCCTTGCTATCAGCCCTTGTCATGTCCAATCTGTTCTTCAGTAGGAAACCAGGGTTGGATTTTAAAATGAACATTTGATGTATATTTTACGTTCTCCAGCTTTATTGAGATATAATGACATATAATGCAGCAGTTTAAGGTATACGGCATGCTGATCTGATACACTTGTATATTGCAAAATGATTACCACACAGCATTAGCTACCACCTCCATCACGCCACATAATTGAAAACAAATATTTAAGATATTTATTTCTGAATTATGTCGCTCCCCTAATTACAAAGGTATCTGGTGGCTCTGCCATGTCCTCTGGGTATTGCAAAATCTAGTGTGGGTTACAAGACTCTCTGGCCCTGGTTCTCTCATTCTATCACTCATTCATTCCACAAACATTTATTGAGCACCTCTGTGTGCCAGGCTCTGTGTGGGGTGTTGGGACCCAGAGGATGGGGATCTTTGTCTTCAAGTTGCATATGGCTCTCGTTTGCTTTTTCCAGCCATGCTGAGATCTCCTTATGCCAATGTGCTGCCTGGATATCACCTGGTGCCTTCACACGTGTGCACAGTTTCTCTGCACTTTCTTACTCCTCAGCAGTGGTGAGCTCCTTTTTATTCTTCCAAATCCAAATCAGCTCTCTCCCTGTGGAGATTTCTACATCTTTGTGGGGAATCATTCAACTCTCTATAACATGGGAAACAAATACATTTATTGGAAGACTATGGGGTGGAAAACTTGGAAAAACAGAGGCAGGGCAGCTCTGAGGGTTCTAAGTAAAGAGGTGAGTCTCTTAACCAGGAACACCAATCAGAAAGAATATATGCACCCTTATGTTCATAGCCTCACAATTTACCACAGCTAAGATTTGGAAACAGCCTAAGTGCCCATTAGCAGATGAGTGGATAAAAAAAAACGTGGCTCATTTACACAATGGAATACTATGCTGCTATCAAAAAGAAAGAACTCATTTGTAACAGCATGAATGGACCTGGAGAGTATTATACTAAGCGAAATAAGCCAGTCAGAGAAAGATAAGTATCACATGATCTCACTCATATATGGAATATAATGAGCAAAATAGATCCAGATACATAGAGGCATGGAAAAGACTGTTGAATTTCAGAGGGAAGGTGGGGGTGGAGAGTGATTAACTGGGGGACATATATGCATTTATGCATAGCCCATGGGCACAGACAATAGAGTGGTAAAGGCCTAGGAAGGGCAGATCTGGGATGAAGGGGTCAATGGGAAACAAACAAAGAAATGGGATATCTGTAGTACTTTCAACAATAAAGGTAAAAATAATAATAAAAAATAAAAACTGCCCACAGGAAAAAAAAAGAGAGATGAGTCTTTTTCAACTGCCAATTATTTGTTGCTTCTCCATCCTTTGCCTAATCCCTTTGTTTAATATTTCCAGGTATGAGAGACTGATGGGTTAGACTTGAGTCAAGTGCCCGTCCCTGGGGAATACCACCTGATTGACAGCTCAGGAAGACGGCATCTAACTGGGGAGGGAGAATTCCCTAAAGGAAATAAGGATTCTGATACAAATGAAGAGAGGAAGTGATGCTGGGCAAGCAAAGATAATGTGCCTCCTACACCTTCTTGACCTTTCTGCTGCAGAATTAATTATTCCTTCTGGTCTTTTCCTTGCACATTTAAAAAATTAATATATTGCAAATAATTTCTCTGGCCAGGTTGAATTATGATTTTTTATGTACTTTGCTTTTGCACTTGGCTCTGTATCTTTGTAATCTGGGTTCCAATCTTGGTGCCTAGCACATAGTAGGTGTTCAGAAATGTTTGTGGTGTTAAATGAATGTGCATTGCAATGAAAACTCCAAACCAGCCATTGCAAGGTCCACCTTTTAAATACAGGTTTCTCTTAAGAGCAAAATCTGGTTCTGACTTTGAGATGGCAGCTTTTAATTCATTTTTTTAATAGACTTTGGGTCTTGAAATATCACCTATAAAGAGAATTTGGGTTTAACAAAGTCAATTTGCTGAATGGTGTTAATGATTATTACCAGATATATGGTCCCCGGAAAAGAAGACAGAAGAAGAAATTAGCCTTTGTTCATATCAGACACATTTACGTGGAGAAAATTACAAAAAAAAGGATCTTTTTGGATAAAACATGTAATGATGATGCATAAAATGTTGTAAAATATAAATGGGAAGTAGCCTGGGATTATGTTATATTTGGAAGAAGCATAAAACTAAGACTTTCAATGGGTGGACCCCATGCCCTCAAAAATACCTTTTCCTCCCAGCAATTACTGACACCTGTACTATGTGCCAGGTACTGAATTAAGCACTTACACACCTTTAATCCTTGCAAACCCCTCCTTGGTAGGAATCACTGTCCCCATTTTACAACTGAGGACACTGAAGTTCAGCATATTTATGTGATAGGTCCCAAGTTCAAGTAGCTAGGAAGCAGCAGAGGCAGGATTTGCACCCTGGTCTTCCTGATGTCAAAATTGCCATTTTTGCTCCCATTTCAGCCCAAGGATGGGGCACAGGCGTAATTTCCCAAAGGGGAGCCCAAAGTGCTGACATCATGACCAGTCCCAGCAGTTGGCTCAGGGCTCTTTAAGTTCCTTCTTGCTGAGATCAGGACTGGCTGTAGGGTCCAGAGGGAGCTGAGCATTCTTGCTGAGGTCAAAGAATCAACAGGAAGAGCCTTTCCCAGTAGTATTTGCCAGGTGAAAGCTCTCATTCTGAGAACAAATCCTGGAAGGGAAACCCACTCCCAGCAGGAGGAGGTCTGGAGTTGATGGAGGTAAGTGCACGCATGCAGGAGCGAATGCATGTGCATGTAAGCCCGTGTGCTTTTGCATAAGAGGCTGGGTATGTGTCTCTGTGAGTATTTATGTGTTTCCGCACATGTATGTGTGTGTGTGCTGGGCATTGTACACACCATTAGCATTGATGCCCCTGTGTTTGTATGTGTGTACTCATACATATAGGTGGGTCTCTGTATGTTTATCTGTGCTATGCCTGTTTGTGCGCTCATCTATATTCCTGTGTATATATGTTGTGTGTGTGAGTGTGTGATGACTTACAACAATGAGGAAATGTGTATACAGACAGCCACGAATTCCTGCCAACCTGCTTAAGAGGTTTCAGAGAGCGTCTATTCACCTGTCATTGGACTGCTCTGTCGTACTCGGCAATTTCATGTTCCATTTGATAAAATGGGCAAAAATAATGATTTTTAGTGAGTTTGGAAGCTGTCCCGTGAGACCTTACTGCTCAGAATCCTTTAGGCTGGTTGCTGAGACAAAACTAAAAAACCAGCTTGCCTCTCTCAATGTGATGTTTAAGATAAACCCAGGAAGTAAAGCCCCCTGAGCAAGAATGTCTATGGGGTCTTAATATTTTCCTAAATAAATCCCCGCTTATGACTTTCTATTGCCCTTCAGATAAAGGATTATCTGCTGCAAATGGGCTTTGTTTATCTTCCATAAATCTCACCTTGGCAACTCCTGCTCTGCTGACTCTCAAGTCGCTCATTGCTCTCTGAACACCGTAGTGTCCTTTATGAGGTTTAATATTCTGTCCCAGCTCTCATGTGACACTCATTTCCTACGGGGCTGTGAGCCTGTTTGGTGGGCCTGGACATTGAGGAGTCTGGCTTTGGTAGCTGATGTTCACACCTGCCCTGTTAGCTCTCCTGAAATAGAGAGACAACCTTGGATGTTGGCAGATTTAGCATTGTCTTGGGTAGCTTGGAATGAGGCTCAGAGAATTGGGTTTTGAATTAAATGGTGCTAGTTTCAATTCTGGCTCTGGGACTTAGCAGATGAGTGACCCCAGGCAAGTCTTTTTTCCCCCCTTTCTGTCATGAAACCCCTTATAACAAAGAGAATTATAAATTCTTAACTGCAAGGATAAAAATACTGTATTAAAAACATTGACTACTTAGTAAGTGTGTTAGAAAGCTATGGCTGTGTAACAAATCATTTCACAACTTTGTGGCTTAAAAATTATATATGTTTGTTTTTGCTCGTGAGTCTATGTGTTGGAAGTTTAGGGGAGGGGTTCTTCTACTCCCAGTGGGGCTCCCTCATGTGTCTGTGGTCAGCTGAGGGTCAGTGTGGTGGCTTTTTCTGGAGGTTGGCTGAGGTCTCTTGATTCTCTTTCACCTACTCGCTCAGTCTCCAGAGTCTAGCCTGGGCTTGTTCTGGTGGAGGCAAGGGCCCCGGCGAGACGGCTGAAACCTGCAAAGCCTCTTAAGGACTCAGCTCAGGGCTGGAACGTTGTCAACTCCACTGCATTCTATGGGCCAGAGCAGGTGATAGGCCAGCCCGGGCAAAATTGGTGGGAAGACAGACTAGCTCTTGATGGGAGGAGCTGTAGTCACATTGGAAAGACATGGAAGCAGGGGGGACATTGCTGGGGACAATCAATGCAAGCAACCTCTTGGCACCTAATAATGATTAATGGATATTAATTAATGGTACATTGTGTAGCCTGTTGTGGAGGAAAGAAAAATAATTCTCCCTCCACCCTTCTAAGTTCTTGGTGGAAACCCCCACCCCCATAATAAAAGACAGATTAAGAGGAGAAAAACAAAGAGAAGTTTAATATCACGTATACCTCCTGCATGCATGGAAGAGACCTGGAAAAACCAAGTCAGTCCCTGAAATAGCCCAAGCTACCACCTTAGATATCATTTCCAGCTAAAGACAAAAGAAGATGTTGGGGGTGGGGAGGGCAGTTCTGGGTGGTTCCCAGGAAAAGCACAATAATCAAGGCTATAGCTGTTGTGCAGATTTAAGTCATTCTTTCTCCATTAAGAAGTTTCTAGATATCTAGTCACCCTTCTTCCCTACTGCACAAGGAGACACTCTCACAAGCGGAGATTTCCCTCATAAACGTAAATTTCTCTTACAAGAGGGTAGCTTCTACTTGGTTTTCAGAACTTCTCCGGTGGCTATTGATCCTTAAAAAACAATCACCCCCAAAAATCCTCATGCCAAAGAGGCATATTTTGGGGTGGCCATTTCTGTTCCTCTTCACACCTATGAGGTCCAGTCTGTGGACAAAAGGAGCCACATGCTAGCCTGAAAAGCTCAGCGGAGGCCTGCATGGCAGTCCTGCAGGCTCAGAGACCTAGAGTAATCACAAAGATGGTCTGAAAATTAGATATTTATCTACAAACAGGTTATGGTGGGTGGCCACATGGTGGGCCAGTGTTTTCCCTGACAAAGATCAACTTTGATCTTTACTGAGCATTTGTCTTTTTGCCTCTAAGATAACGTATTTGTGAAATGTCTGGGTGACTTGTAACTTCCCTATTTCTGAAGCCCCTGGGGCACAGCCAAATGTGCTGGGTGCCAGGACAGATGCCACAAGTTCCTTCATTATCATGTTAATTGATCCTGCACTCACCTGGGTATGTGTACGTCATTTTGCTTTTTATCCAATCCCAGGGATTTCCCCCGCTTTGCTTTATCCCACCTCCTTAATCTATCACCAATGAATTTCATGTAACCCACTTACGTGTTTTCCTTTTGATGGTAAATTTATAAAAGCACCGTGTAAACTCCCATTCTCCGGAGCATTATCTCAATTCATTGAGGTTCTACTTCCTGGCATATGTCGACAGTTTGGCTCAAATAAACTCACAAAATTCTCTACAGGTTTCATCGAGTTTTTTCGTTAACAAGCCTCAACACAGTTTTGCTTCCATTCCTGGCCTTTTGATTTTTCTGTCTCTCACTGTCCTGCTGCATCGCCACCTAAAGGCTTTATTCTTACCTTCCAGCACAGTAGGCATTCAGAATGCACCTGGTTGCTGCTCACTTCTTCAGGATGATGGGAGTAAAAACATACCCAGTGCTAACTCTGCTCCAAGCCCTGTGTGATACACTTTGCTTGCATTCTTAATGTTTATTTTACTATTGTCGGGGAGAAAAATTTTTTCTCTACCCTTCTAAGTCCTTCTGGCTGGTCTAAGAATTAAATCGACACGAAACAGATTAACAGGAGAAAACCAGAGTTAATTAGGTACGTACGGGGAAGTCCGCAGAGACCGAGAGATCTCGAAGACAAAATGAGGCTCGTGTCCTGTTGTGAGCGGAGAAGAAGCGGGTGGCGCTCTGGGACTTCAAAGGGAAGGAAAGCAGTTCAAAGGAGGATGAAAGGAGCAAATGTTCCACAAACAAATGTTTGCCGTGCCCTGTGAGACACGGGGCCACAGGGAGGAGTGTTAACAGCAGGCTTTGCTGCGCTGTTCACCATCCCACCCTACTTCATAGCGTAGGATAGGTCGTTATCACCCAGGGCAAGTGAGCCCTTCCTGGAGCAGATCCTCCGTCCAGATTCTGTTAGGCAGTGAGGAAGATGGTCAAACACGCTTTTTGAGTCTCTCTGAGACAGGCCAGTTGCGCCAGGGCAAATGCAATAGGGAAACGGAGGCCGATACTTAAACAGCAGTTTGCAGCCATCTAGGAACTCTAGATGCCAAGCCGTTTGCAGCCATCTGGCAAGTTCCATCTTCCCTACACCGAGTCACTTAAGAGTAAATGGTTTGCACTTCCCTCCCCAGCCAGAGGGTAAATAGCTTAAATTACCCTACTCAGGGAGACAGATAGCAGAAATGTAATTAGTGCCATTTGCCAACCACACCCAAGTAGAGATGAAGTTAAGAGAATACATCTCCTTTTGCTGCATCAGCAGAAAGCTGAGGAATATTCTATTGAGATCCTCCCCTAAGACCTACCCTAAACGCTCAGCCTTTAAAAACCCCTCAAAATAAAGGTCCCAGCATGCCCTCTCCCTCCCAGGAGCACAGCCCTCGCCTCTCCCACTCCCTCCCTCTCCCCAGGCAGTCATCTCCTAAACTCTAAGGGACCCTGTGAATCTTGCAACCAGGGCAGCAATGGGCTGCCAGGGCAGTTCATCACAGGCAGCCTCCCTGAACCTGCCCCAAGGTCCCCTCCCAGCCTCTTCTTGTTCCACTGCCCCCAGCTTTCAAAAGTGTCCTCTAAAATTTACCGGGACTCGAGTTGTGAAATTTGTCCTGCATGAGGTCAAGAGCCCACAACTACCGGACAGCCTGAGGCAGGCCTACCAAAGGCCAGGTCCCCCTTCTGGCAACATTTTGTTTCCTAAAAATAATCAGCCTAGAATGATCCTCATGGCAAACAGACATACCTTGGGGTGGTCAATTTTGCTCCTCTACGCGACATCCCTCTGAAGTAAAGTAACCCGTACCAGGTCACTTAGCTAGCACAGGCGGGATTCAAACGCATTCAGCCTGACTTTCAAGTCTGTGCTTTAGCAAGTATGTTTAACTGTCTCCCTTACCTCGGGTGACCAACTCAATCCTGGTTTCTGGGGCTTTCCTGGATTTCAAACAGAAAGTCTGGCATCCTATGAAATGACCCCACCACGGGCAAAGTGGGGGGTCTGTCATTGGACCCCAGCCCGAGGCTTCTGCATCAGGCCGGGCTCAGCACCTCTGACTCCTCCTGCTTCCCCAGTCCCCCTTAGCAAAGGGTACTTCCACGTCTTGCTGCTTCTCTAATTCCTGACACCTGTCTTATTGCTTCTTTTTTTTTTGTGCCTGTGCAGCCTTGTGTGCCATCAACATCTGGTTTGTTCCACTTGGGAAATGCACCCGGCACAGCAGGCTGCTCCTGGCTGGAACTCCCTGCCTCCACCTCCACCGCTGAGACCTCCCTGGGGGATGGAACCAAGTAGGAATCCTATCTGCTTTGCAGACTTAGGAAACTCGCTGTCCTCTTAATGCCTCCCAGTAGCACCGGAGGTTGGGGGCCCAGGCAAGGCCTTCTCCTCACTGCCACATCTTTGCTCAGCCCCTGCCATCACCCTGACAACAGAAGCCTCAAGATAAGCAATGCAGTATTGACAGGAAAGGGGAGAGAAACTAGTATCCATCGGCTCCCTATCTCCCTCCCCGCAACCGCCCTGTGATTAAACATTTGCCCTTAGGAATCTAACCTTCTTTTTATATACATTCTTGGATTCTTAAAATAGAGTGCTTTTGACAATTATCATTTAAAAACCTTCACAAAAAAAAAAAAAAAAAGACTCCAAACATCCAGACACCAGAGATACTGCTCAAAACTGTATAGGCTCTCTCCCGTGTGCAGCCTAGTAAAAATGGAGCATGCTGGGAAAGATAAAAAGGCATGCCAGGTGACTGAACCAGCGCAAAAGCACAAAAAGAACGAATATTTCAGAAATGCTGATCTAGACAGCTTTGCTACGGAACCAGAGAGGTCATTGAATCTGCCAGGTTCCGAACAAGCAGCTCTCCTTAGAAGCTTCTCCAGGCTTGACCTCCAAGGGATGTCAAAGGTCCCTGGCTGAGCACAGGGAAGGTGGCCCTGCATTGCCGAATAGCCACGGCAATGCCTTCTCCAGAGACAATGTTCTTAACGGAGACATCTGGGCCAGCAACAGGTAAAGTGTCCCCCTTCAAAAAAAAAAAAAATTGGTGTGAGAGTTCCAGTTGCTCAAAGTTAGATTTTAAATAAAAACCCTCAGTGACCCACATTGGCTGGCGGTTGGTGTACATTTGCAATACACAACGGGAGTCAAATCAATATTCATCCAGAGAAACAAATTAGGAATGAGCAATTCATACTTAGTCAAGCGTGCCGAGCTCCCCAAGGACGGGGAAGTGAAAGATTTCTGCAGTCCTCTGTGCCTGCCCCCGAGAGCATCTAAAAGCTCCCCAAGGTTAGCTCCCGAACAAAAAGGACCTTTGGCAATTCCGATATTGTGAGAATTTCCATTAGATAAAGTTAATAGGATTTTTTAAAGTGCTTCTTGGTCGCTAGTAGGTCCATGCTGGGAAAATAATGTAACCCCCCCCCCCCCCCCCCCCAGTAAAAATATGTTTCAAAATTAATGGGAAATAATATTGAGGAGGAAAATAATCCCCACTGATGAGAGCAATCTAGTTTCTGGAAATGGACATTGTGTTTGTTAGATTTTCGGGAACATCAATTATGAATAAGGTTAATACTGACAATAACCAGGGCTGCGTAAGGAAGCAGAATTGTCTAGTCACAGAGCTCAGGGAGTGGGAGATGGTTGCTAAATCGCTCCTGCCTTTTGCAGCATCTCAGCTTATTTCCTTATCTCATTCACTTGCAGATTTTTATGAGCTGAGGAAAAGGAGGGGTTATCGTATGCCTCCCATCCGACGCAAACAATCAATCCAGATTTTCATTCATATGAGGAGTGCCTAGAGGTTGCCGTTCCTGTTTCCCAACCTGGCTGCCCATCAGAATTCCTTGGAAAACTAAAAAATATATAGATTATTGGAAATCCCTTCAGATCGACTGAATCAATGTCTTTGAGGTGGAGGCCCAGAGATCAGTGCATTTACAAAAGTCCTATGTCAAAATAGTCATTACTTGTGTGTGTGTGTGTGTGTGTGTGTGTGTGATATTGTATGCTATATTTCAATTTAAACAGACATCCCAGGTGATTCATAACAGGAGAAGCTCTTTGGAAAAGATGGGTGAGTCTCCTTTGAAATAAGAAAGCCGAGTGCCAGAGACACAAGGGATTTGCTTACTACCACCCAACACAAAGCCAAGACTACAGGCTTGTATCTAAACCCAAAGTGTAGCAACTTCTGCTCTAGACCAGGCTCATGAAGTTGTTCCGGAAACTTCTGGGAAGTCTTTACACTACTCCTCACAAAGCCCAAAAAACACCCAGGGCAGACTGGCTCATTTGGCGGGATGTAATGGTGTCACTAACTTTGATGGCCCTTTTCCCTCATCACTCTCCAGAAGCCCCAGAAGGCAGAGGTATCATCCCCTCCTCCCACAGAGTGGTCTCCATGGGTAAATGGATATCATCCATCCTGCAGCAGCTGATGGTTGAACATTTATTAAGTATTTACTATGTGGCAGGCACTTTTTCATCCCCTTGAACTTCACATCTATACCCCAAGGACTAGAAATTATGATTACAATTTTCCAAATGAAGACGCCCATTTCATAAAAATTTTATAAAACTGAGGCCCAGGTGAAAACTCAACCAAGATCACATGGCTCAGAAGACGAAAGATTTATCAAATCATTGTGATGTAGACCTGAAATTAACATGATGTCAATTATATCTCAAAAAAAGAACCTAGACAAAGTACCCAGGTCTTTATGGCTTCAAGACTCACATACTTGCCCGCCTGGCAGGGCTCAACAATTGAGCATCGACCTATGAACCAGGAGGTCATGGTTTGGTTCCCGTGTGGAGCATGCAGGAGGCAGACAATCAATGATTTTCTCTCATCATTGATGTTTCTATCTTTCTCTCCCTCCCCTTTCCTCTCTGAAATCAATAAAAATATGTTAAAAGAAAAGACTCATATTCTTTTCTTTGCTTACACGGTGCCCCTCATAACTCCACCATCATATGCAAAGAATTTCAGTGACTCGCACCTGGTTTAGAAACCCACCTATTCTCTGGTTAAAAGAAAAATCTGTGAGTATCTTTTTCAGGTGAAAGTAAGCTCCCAATGTATCATTTAATACTTCATGAAACTTGTAAAATTACCAAGGTGGGAAGCGAATAAACCATGCAGTGGAACTATTTCCGGTAGCTCTTAAAGAACGTTGAAATCAGAGAATTCTCAATTGTGAGCAAGGCCATGGTGAGGTTCCTATTACTGTTAATGAAGTCTTTTCATGTTCTACGACACTTTTCTGAATATGGAGGTCAAGTTCGGGCATTTGTAATCAGTTGATAAGAGACAAGTGTGTGCAGCCACGTGGGAAATCTATGAATATTATCAAATAATGATGTAGAGTCTAATTAAGGTTGAGCTATTAAGCCCTAATTAATTAAGCTGTCAGATTTTAATCAAGGAATTGATTATTTCTGTATAGACCTCTGATGGTACTGCATCTTTGCAAAACTCTGGAACCCTGATTTGCAAAGGTTAACAAGTTAAAGCGCCATACTCCAGCCCAAAGGGGGCAGGTAGCTTTCTGCTTCTAAGAGGGTGGAGACCCAATAAATTTCTGATTTTTACAGAAAACCAAAAAGGCAAATGACCCAGATATTGTACTTACAATTTATTTCCTTGGTGACTATTGTTCAGATTCAAAAGCAGTTCCGAAGTACCTACTCTGTTCTTGGAAATATGTCATCTCATTTTATCCTCAAAGCAACCCACTTTACAGAAGAGGCAGCTGAGGGTGAGAGAGGGGGTGGTACCAACTCAAGGTTCTATAACAAGCCAACTTCCTAGGGGAAGGAGAGGTGGTGCTGAATATCTATTCCCTGAGGCTGAGTGAATTGAACTGCGTTTTCTTTGGTTCTTGAGGCTACAGCACAGCTTCTGATGCATTTTTGCATCTTCTGCACCCCTTACCTTTAGTTTCTCTTCCCATTGCACAGAAATCCTTTGCCTGGTGGAAAAAACACCCATTTTTGGAATCATACAGGTCAGGGTTGAAATCTGGCCCTACTACTTACTGGCTGTGAGCACCTGAACGAGTTATTTTCTTTCATCTGAACCTCAGCGTTCTCATTTGCTACAGGGGACAGTGCGCTCACCTTGCAGAGGACTGAAGGACATCATGGCTGCATTGTACTGAGCACTTCCTGTCTGCCAGGCCAGCTGCTAAGCATGTTCGTCATTCACTTCGTCCTCACAATACCCTGTGAGACGGAGCTGCCCGACAGAACTTACTGCAAGGATGAAAACACTCCACCTGTGCTGTCCAACATGGAACCTACTAGCCACATGCAGCCATCCAGCACTAAGAATGTGGCTGGTGCCAGTGAGGGACAGAATTTTAAATTTTCTTCACTTTTAATGAATTAAATTAAAACTTTTTTATTGATTTCAGAGAAGAAGGAAGAGGGGCAGAGAGATAGAAACATCAATGATGAGAAAGAATCATTGATCACCTGCCTCCTGCATGCCCCCTACGAGCCTGTAATCTGGGCATGTGCCCTGACTGGGAATCGGACAGTGACCTCATGGTTCATAGGTCGACGCTCAACCACTGAGCCACATTAGCTGAGTGAATTAAAATTTAAATAGACACATGTGACTGGTAGCCTCTGTGTTAGCACAGCTCAAATGATATATTCATATTATTTTGATTCGACAGATGAGGGCCCAGAGAAACCACGTGACTTGCCTGTAGTCTTATAGCTTGTAGGTGGCAGAGTTGAGATATGAACCCAGGTGAGGTGGCTCCTAACTGCTATCCTGCACCAAATGGGGACTGGAGAGCAGGGCCTATCCAAGCAGAGGTCGGAGGCCACGCTCTCCACCTGCAGTGATGAGCAGGCTTCCTGCCTTGTACCCCAGCACGCTATCCCTTCAGAATGGCCGAGGGGCCCAGTGTAAGCCAGGCCACCTACCGTGCCCCCAACGCCCTCTTCCCTGGGTAAGCCATCTGTTTGCAGGCAGGTGGTGGAGTGGCCTGCATTGGCTTCAAGGCTGGTATGATCCCATGCTTTGGCTTTCGGTCAGTTGAGGAAGGGAGCTGGCGACTAGCAATGGTGGTTGTGTGCCAGCTGCCATGTGGGCTCTCCACACCCATGCTCACATTTTACACTATAAGTTAGGTGCTGCCACCACCTTCTGGAGGTGAGCGAGCAGAGTCCCCACCAGGCCCGATGACTTGCCCAATGTGGAAAGGCCGAGCAGGGGATTGCAGGCAGGCGCTTGCTTCATTCTTTCCCGCTGGACTTCTCATCTTGGCTCTCCCTCCCGATTAGCTTGTTTGGATCTCTCATGGGGCGCGGGGACAGCTTTTTGGGCTCCCACTCCACAGGCAGGAAAGCAAGAAGTAGAAAACAGGGTGATGCTGAATTTGTCCCAGGCAGCTGTGAGCAGGGAGTAGGAGCTGAGAAGGAATATGAATGATGAGGACCGACACCAAAGAAAGCCGCCATTATAATAGCAATGACAATGAGCGGATTCTCCCTGCCCTCTCCCTGGGATCACACGACTTCCCCACACAATGCCCAGTACCTGTCATCCTCCAAGGACTTGTTATAAAAGATTGCTGTCATATCCCGAGACAATGGAAACCAAGCTGCCGACATTTAAGGAAATGTGCCTGCATTTAATATTTTGTTTCTTTTATGGAGCAGTAAGAATGGCAAGATTTACACTTTACGTGATTCCTAACTGAATCATATAAATGGAAAATGCGAGCTCTGGGAGTCTCTGGAGAAGCAGGCAGAGGTTTGTCAATGCCAGGTTGCTCACCTACTTCCTGCTTGGGCAGCTGGGTGGCTGCGCTGGTGACTGGTGTGTCTTCTGCACTGGGGCACGTCTTGTCGGCTCATTTCCTTCTGGGTCTGCGCTGTGCTTCTTCAGGAAAAACAAACTTTGGGTCTGGGAAGCAGGTGCCTCCCGGCCTCATGTCCCTGCCACATCTGACTTTCAGGCCATCTTACTGTGTCCCCAACTTCCTCTGCCCTGGATGTCATCTGTTTGTAGGCAGAGGTATGTTCTTCTGAGATGTTGAGGTGGCGTGTGAGAAATCATGGTTTTGGGGCTCTGCTATGTTCTAGCTATGTGACCTTGCCCAGGTGGCCAACCCTCTCTGAGACTCCATCCATACCTGATTCTGTGAATGGAGAGCATTGATTATAAGGGATGTTCCAAATTAAATTGACCCCTGCCCTAAATATGTTAAAGTTTTGACCCCCCAGTACCTGTGAATGTGAAGATGTAATGAACTTAAGATAGGGTCTTTGAAGATGTAATTAATTTAAGATGAAGTCATACTGGAGTTGGGTGTGCCCTTTATACAATACTAGTGGCTCGGTGCACAGATTCGTGGGCATTGAAAGAAAATTAATTAGAAGAAATATTTTGATATCACTATTTGCCCTTTCTCTTAGAAGTGTCAACCAAATTCAAGATTGACAATGACAGATGGAAATACATGCATGCTATTGGCACCAGCGAGATATATATATATATATATATATATATATATATATATATATATATATATATACTTGAGTAATTAGACCTGCTTTCTGATTTAGCTAAACTTTTTTCCAGCCCAGTGAAGCACCCCAACTTCTTTCAGGTAATTGTCAGTGACACAGCAGTAAATATCAACACGAAGCAGATTATTATTGTAGATCATGCAGGGAGAACAAAGGGTAAAATATTTAACTGCAGCAGTGTTTGACTATATTCTGTTCTATGAGAAAACCTGAAGTCATTTTCAAGGTCCACCATTTCTTACTTATTTTCAGTCAGGTCAAGTTTCTAAACTTTCTAAACCTCCATTTTCTGGCTAATGAAAAGAAAATAAGATTCTACCAAGTCTCCTATGTACCTACTCCTATGAGGACTTCTATGAGGATCACATGAGGTGAGGCACAGGAAAATGCTTCACAGACATTTGGTTACAGTGTAAAATGTTTGCACCTGGCTATGAAGCAAGTTGTGTTCCTGAGCTGAAGAAACTTCAAGGAGGCTAGTTGCGAGGAAGAGGAGGCCAGCCACTGCTATGTGACATCATTATCTGGTGCCCACAGCCACCATATCTGGGCTGGGCTGGGCTGTGAGCCGCATTTTGCATGATGGGGTCTTGGCAGCATGGGTTGCAATTTGGTGGGCTGTTGCTCCAGGATGATGGTGGGGCCTATGTCCCACTTGGGGGAAGCTGAGTGCTGATTTGTGGGCACCAGGTCTGAAGTGCCATTTCTCTGTAAATGGCTAATGCACATCACAGCAGTTCCTGCACTGAGTGTCTGTCCCCTGATGGTCAATGTGTGTCATAGCGACTGGTCAAACACTTAACATATTAGCCTTTTACATATATAGATGACAGGTGTCATTATAAAAGGAGAAGATACACAGAGATAAAAACATCAACGATGAGAATCATTGATTGACTGCTTCCTGCACGCCCCACACTGGGGATTGAACCCACAACCCAGGTATGTGCCTTCACTGGGAATTGAACTGTGATCTCCTGGTTCACAGGTCGATGCTCAACCACTGAGCCACACTGGGCTGGACAAAAGCCACATCCAGGAGGAGCAGTGATGTGGTGGCTTCAATCACACCCTCTAGAGCCAGGTTGCCTGGACTTGCATCCTCACTTCATTATTTAACCAGTGTTGTGACTTTGAACAAGTGGCTTGATCCTTCTGTCTCAGTTTTGAGGAGGAGAAAGGCAGCCTCTGACACCAAGAGAGCCCAGGCTTCATGTTGCCAGGAGCTGGCCCAGCACTCACACTGGACCTTAGCGTGACCCCTTGAGCATAAACAATTTCTCAGAACATCATCAGGAATGTTAGAAAGTAGAATGGAGTGGGGGCAGGGGTGTAGAAGGAGTTAAGGATATACATGATTTAAGGAACAAACTTGCAACTAGGAAATAATAAGTCTGGAGACTTCATGCACAGTATAGTGACTGTAGTCAACAAAACCATATTATAGACTTCAGTGTTGTTAAGAAACTAGATCTTAACTGTTCCCACCACAAAAAAGAATGCTTGTTATATAACATGATAGATATGCTGTACATCTTTAAATGACACAATGTTCTATGCCAATTGTATCTCAACTAGAGGCCCGATGCACAAAATTCGTGCAAGAATAGGCCTTCCTTCCCCGGCTGCCGGCACCGGCTTCCCTCTGGCACCCAGGACCTGGGCTTCCCTAGCAGCCCCAGCTTTGTCCGGAAGGTTGTCAGGAAGGATATCCGGAAGGATGTCTGATCTAATTAGCATATTACGCTTTTATTATTATAGATACAATAAATGAATAAATTACAAAGAAAACAAAAGAGAAAGGCTCTCTGTACCTATGATGGGCCAAGACCAAAACAAGCCCACTCTGTAATCAGGTCTAAACACAGACAAAATGCGAGCCTGGTCCCAACCACCAAAATGACCCAGCAATCCCTTACCCTGGCTGACACGTGAGACCGCTGCTCCCGTACCAACTACTGCCACAGACTTGCTTTATTCCTCTCACCTTCTCCATGGGGACTGAGAAATAGTCACAGAGTTGCTCCCACTGCCTGCCACGCACAGGAGCAGTCCGCACACCTTTCCGAGGTCGCTGGGAGAACTGAGTCGGGAGCGAAAGTGTGCTCCTGCCACGGACCTGGTGTCCCCAAGGAGAGCAGAATGAGGGCTTGGGGGGGTGGTGGGTGAGCTGGGGAGGGAAGTGCGGCTGTGAGCTGCAGCGGTGAAGTTAGGGTTTGGGGTCAGCTGAACACGGGTTACCAACCGCTAGTGGCTTTGTGACTTGGAGGCGCACCTCGCTTCTCCGAGCTTCCGTTCAGTCCTGGCAGAACGAGAAGATCACAATGTGAAGAGCATGGTGTGTCTAGTTGCTGCCTCTGAGACCCCGATGAGTGAAGTCCTTCAATGGGACACAGTGAGCTTCTCAAATTGGGGTGCCTATGGCAGGACACAGCCGGACTGAGTCCAGATTGGAGGTGCTCAAACCCAAGTCATTTTGCCGCTCAGGACAGTTGGCAATGTTGGAAGACATTTTTGGTTATCATGACTCCAGGAGGGGAGGCGGTGCTGGCATCTATTGCACAGAGGCCAGGGATGTTGCTGAACATCCTAGAGTGCACAGAGCAGCCCTACAGCAGGGAATTATCTGGCCCCAAATGCCCACAGCCCCAGGGTGACCAGCCCTGCACAAGGGGGAAGGGGGACAGCATCTGTGTGGTTACTCCCACTCCGCGGTAAAGGTTTAAAACACTATTTTATTTTATTTTATTTTTTTGTTTTTGTTTTTTTATTTTGTTTTATTACTTTAAGTATTACAAAGAGGGTTAAATAAGTTTCCATTTTTTCCCCTTGACCTTCCCCCATCCTCCCCTACCCCCCAGTGTCTTGTGTCCATTGATTATGTTTATATGCATGCATATAAGTCCTTCAGTTGATCGATTAATTCCCCGCCAACCCTCCCGACCCTTCCAGCTATAGTTTGACAGTCAATTCAATGCTGTTCTGCCTCTGTATCTGTTTATGTTCATCAATTTATAATGGTCTTTATTATCCATAAATAAGTGAGGTCATGTGGTATTTTTCTTTCATTGACTGGCTCATTTCACTTAGCATAATGCTCCCCAGTTCCATCCATGCTGCTGCAAATGGTGAGAATCCCTTCTTTTTTACAGCAGCATAGTATTCCATTGTGTAGATGTACCACAGCTTTCTAATCCATTCATCTGCTGATGGGCACTTAGGCTGTTTCCAAATTTTAGCTATGGTAAATTGTGCTGCTATAAAACATCATTTTATTATAACAAATACAAATGTAGCATGGAGGAGAGAGCAACATTTGCATGACTTTTTAACAAAAACCTGGTATTTCCCAAAATTACACTCAGGGATTGGGCTGCTTTGGGCTCTGCTCCCTTGTACACTATCTCTTCCCCTCTCCCCCCTCCCTGCTCCATCTTGTGACTAAGAGACCCAGAGTACTGTGACAGCTGCTGACCTAGGGATGAATTCCAAATCTGTGATGGAGCATAGGTGTCTTCCGCACTCCTCTCCCCAGCCTTGTCTGTCATTAAGAACATTCTCTGGTCCATCTACATCAAGCAATAATAGCAACCAATCCTTTTACTAGGGGCCAGGCACCAGCTAAGCATTTGCATCCATTCTCTCTTTTATCTGAAGTACCAGGAGTGACCAAACACAGACATGCACTTTTCTGCCTTTGAATTCAAAATCTCTCGGTGTTTCCGCTCTCTATCGAACAAACTCCTGCTCATCCCTCAAAACCCACTGCAGGCAAACCCTCTGTCAAGCGGTTATGAACCTGGGCCCTGAAGCCAGTTGCCTAGATTCACATCTTCCTCTGCCTCTTACCTGCTGTGTCCTCTTGGGCAGATTGCTTTACCTCTGTGCACATTTCCCTTCTAAATATTGGGATGATTAAAATAGTATCTTCCTCACACTGGCTAAATCAGTACCCAAGGGCTTGAAACAGCAGGTGGCACATCATAGCTGCCTAATAAATGTTTAGCTACTATTAGGCTTTTTTTTTTTTTTTTTGATCCTATCACCACCCCACCATTCTTGCTAGACTCTAGGCCTCAAAGGGCCTTTCTGGAGTTATTTGTAGCTGTTCACGAATGTTTGTGGAAAGAAAGAATGTGATACAGAGATGATACTCAATAGCCACATTGTGTAAAAGTGGCTGCTAAAATCTGAGCAGAAATCTCAACCTTAAACAAATGTCTGAGCCCCCAAATAAACAGATTGGGCTGCCACTGAGAAATTCCTGTTACAGAACTGGGGAAAGAGACACACTCTCTGCTCTTGGGAGCAGCTGTGAGCTGGCTCCAGCACATCCGCATCTGGTTAAGCCTCTTGGATTAACACTCCTTTGCTTGTTAGTGGCTTCCTGTAGTGAGGTGTTAAGAAAGATTCTGAGGCTGTGTCTGGAGACAGAGCAAAGAGTGACCTAATCACTTATGGCTGTCTGCCACCGGTGATGGAGGGGAGGTGCAGGAACCTATTGTCTCTGGATTGTGAGATCACAGGCAAAGGCCCTTTCAGGACCTGACACCCAGTAGACATTCAATAGGTGGTACATATGACAGCTGGTCAGGGGCACAAAGGCTGTCTCTTGTCCTTTGTGTGCTGACACTTGCTGAACACACGTGGGACAGTTAAGCATCCCCAAAGTCAATTAATGCTGCAAAAGCATGAGGCACTGGGATGCAAAAGAAACAGCTGGGGCCTTTGAGTCAAGCTGGCCTGGGCTGGTGTTCCCACAGTTGTGTGACCTTGGGGGAAAATTGCTATTGTCTTCGACTCTTGGTTTCCTCAAAAAGGAAAAAGGAGGGACGTTATTGGGAGGGTTGATTCGTCCATGAAAATACTGAAGTGTGAGGCTCATGGCTGGTGTTTCTGGAGGGGCAGTTTACTTCCTCTTAATCCAGCACGGAGCTGCCAAACTCATTGCTCGACCCACAGCCAAGTCAGCATCATAAACTCTGAAAATCCTGTGACTGATTTTCAAGCAGCAAAGTCAAAATCACTCACAAGACTTCTCGCTCCACTTACAATTTCCCCCGAGTTGTTACTTTCCTTTTGCAAGTAGAAAAAGAATAAAACGGGGAAAAAAGCTACTTACCCACAGTCTGCAGATAAACACCCATAAGTAGTTCAAGGCAGGCGCGGTCTTCAGCAAAGGACAGGGAGGACGCGTTTGTGCCCCATGCTGGGTTCATCATAAACCCCGGAGAAAGCAGGTTCCCAGAGAAATGCTGATATAGCCCGTCTCAGGGTTGCTATGAGACATCCATCCACATTACATAAAACCAGAGCCTGAAATATGGAAGCGGAGATTTTAAGGACCAGAGCCCTGGCTGTCTGGAGGGAGAGCCTCGTCACTATTTCCTGCTAAGTACCACCGTGGGTTTTATTTCTTTGATGGCTTCACGAGGCTGAGCATGCCCCAGAGTGTTGCTTCCTTCCACTTGGAAGACGTGAGCAGGCTCAGGTAGATGAGCCGGTTTCTCAATGAAACGGCTGCTCAGGAGGGCAGCCTGGGAGGTGAGGGGCAGCTTGCTGTTTCTCTGTGTGTCCTTAGACAAGTCACTTCATGACTCTGGTTACAATGAGGCCTTTCTTCCCAGAGGATCTAATACTGTGCGTCTCCAACTCTAAGGTGCCTGTATGTCACAGGGGGGTCTTGTTACAAGGCAGATTCTGAGCTCGTGGCTCTGGGCGAGGCCTGAGACTGCATTTTTGTCTAACAAGTACCTGGTGATGGCATTGCTGTTGGTTCCTGGTTGCTCCTTTGAGTAGGCAGCTTTGAGGACACGTGAAATGGAAAGTTATTATACCACCCTGAGGCGTTTTATATGGGAAACATAGGCATGGACATTTCCTTAGCTGCTCAGCGGGGTAATGCTTACTGAGTGCCTTGGCGGTAAGTACCTGGCAGTGCACTAGATTCAGAGCCAGTGATGGTAAGTCACTAACTCCTCCTACGTGATGAGAGAGAGAGAGAGAGGAGAGAGAGAGAGAGAGAGAGAGAAGAGAGAGAGATGGAACGAGATAGCGAACAAGTGAGCAGGTGTTAGCTCCAACACAGACCTGAGCTCAAGTCCTGCCTGCCTCTGCTATTTCATGAATGTGTGATCATAGACAAGTCAGCTCACCTGTCTTGGCCTCAGTTTCCCCATCTGTTAATGGGGATGGCGTCACCATCACAGGGTCGGCAGAAAGACTTAAGCAAGATGATGGATGCAAAGTTCCTGGCCCAGTGCCTGGCACGTGGTAGACACTCCTTCTGTGCTTGCACGGGTGCACACCTGACTGCGGGAGCCTGGCCTCCTCAGGTCAGGGCTCCAAGCGGCGGGGCAACCTGTCTCTCTAGGGACTCAGAGGCCGTCCCTCTCAAGTCAGCAGAAAGGGCTGCAGTGAGTGAAAGCCTGAGTCTGTCTCAGAGGCGAATTATCCGGCCAGCCACACTCCTGCCAGCCGTCAGCAGGGTGCGCTCCCATGAGCAGTGCTCACCCAGGGCAGCAGCCTTCTCAAGGGGATAATACAGGTTCCCATGACCACAGACCCTGGCTTAAGCCTCATCCAAGGAGCCTCAGACCTCTCATTTGTGAAACGGGGTCACTCTGCCTGCAGAATTATGTGAGATCAGAGAGAGAGCGATGATAATCAGAGCAGCACATGCCTTATGTGCCCAGCACTGGGCTCAGTGTGGTGCATGAAGCATTGGCATCCTCACAACCCTTCCAGGCACTGGTCTCATTAAGCTGCCCTAGTTCCAAGTGAGGAACTGAGGCTCAGAGAGGTTAAGTATCATGCCTGAGGCCACACAGTTGGCAAGAGGCAGTCAAGATTTGAACCCCAGAAGCCTAACTCCAGAGTGTGAAAGCCTAGCCATAGACTCTACTGCCTCCTTCTTAGTTTTCTCCAGAATCTCCCGGAGGTGGGGAGAGCAGCAGGCAGGGCTGGGCTGGGGTGGAACCAGTACCGCTGCTTGATGGAGAACAGATACATGCAAAGGTAGTCCCCTTTGATGACTTTCTGCCTGAGCCCTCAAGGTTCCCTGTTGTATGATTTCTCTAATGCTTTTCCAGCAAACATCATTTACATGATCATAAGCAAGTCAGCTCACCTGTCTTGGCCTCAGTTTCTCCATCAGTCAAATGGGCATGATGTCACCATTACAGGATGAACAGACAGGACTAAGCAACATAATGGTTGCAAAGTGCCTGACCCATCCTGTCAAGATATTACCTTTACTGCTGAAGAATCCTCTCAGTGGATGCCAAGCTCCCTTCATCCCCCTCCCTGAACCCCAGCCTTTGACAGTCCCCTTTCTTCCTTTCATGTGTCTAGAGCAGTGTCTGGGCATAATTAGGAACTCAGTGTTTAGAAGCTGTCATATTATCTGACCATAAGACCTACACCCAGAGTGTCTCCGGTCCTGATTGTATCCTGTGTTGTCAGGGGGAACAGCTTCTGTTGATCATCCTAGGAAGGGAGAGAAAGCCTTGAGCAGCCAGGTTGTGACGAGGCAGTTAAGGATGAGAGCCTGCCGCAAAAAGCAGCTCACTCTGCAGCCAGCCCGCGAGGCAGTGGCTACGGCTTCCCAATACTAAGAAGTCCTGCTTCTCCGAGCACTGCTGTGCACTGCAGCAAGTCATAACTAACAAAGCTGTCAGGGACGGGCTCCCCCCATTCCCGGTGCAGAAGCCTCGCCAGTTCCAGGCTGACCGCTCTGTGTGTGCCTTGGTCCATGCACCCGACCCTTCCCACTCACACTCAGGAACCACAGGCAGAGAACCAATGCCTCTGGAAGCTGGGTTGGGGTGCATTAGGCCAGTATGGGGAGCAGCTGGGATGCAGGAAAGAGAACAGTGGACTTGGAGATGGACTCCATGTGGCTTAATGCTCTCTGGTCCCATTTACATCTGAAAAAATGGGACCGAAAGCCTTGATCTAGAGAGGCAGGCAGTAGAGGGCAGGTGCTGGGCAATACTGGATTTTGACCTTGGCTCAGCCACTCGTAAATGACTTCATCTGTCAGGCTCGCAGATTGCTTTTTTATAAACAAGGGAGTGATGATGGTACCTGGACCTCACAGTCACTGTGCAGGTTCAAACAAAATAAAGTGGAACATGCTTATCCTGTTTTATCACAAACTATGGATGGTCTTCTTACTATTGGAGTTGTCAGTGTCTTCCTTCCAGGTAGTGCGTTGGAGCAGAAGACGCAAAAGCTAAAAGATGAAAAGGATTGAACAGACATTTGAGAACTGTTGGGAGGATAGGCCAAGATGATGCATGTGAGGGACCCAGGAAGCCCTTGTTGTCCACTGAGGCATGTTTCTTTCTTACCCAGTCTCACCTGCTGACGTTACTAACAGTTATAAGGAAGAAGTAACCCTCACATAGCTTATACTATGTGCCGGGCATTGTTCTAACACTTTATCAGAGTTAATTCATTTAATTTCATGATATACCAGGTGTATATCATTACTATCCCCATTTTATAAACAAACTGAGCCACAGGGAAGATAAAAAACTTACCGGTACCAAGGTTACACAGCTGTTGAATGGTGGAGCCAGGATTATGGACCTGGTAGTTTGGTAGCCAGCTCCTTGCTCTGAACTACTTTATCAGAGACAGCTTCTCAGGATGGCTGACCTTGATTTCCATGTCTACCCTCTTGTGTATTAGCTATAAGACCATACTGCCCATAAGAATGCAGCCCTAAGAACTGCCTGCCTCAGTTCAACTCAACTCAACTCAACTCAGCTAAGCTCAACTCAACTCAGCTCAACTCAACTCAGTTCAACTCAACTCAACTACCTGACTCAGTTCAACTCAAGCAGAACATGTGCCCAGAGAACTTGAACCACATATACTAGTACAAAAATGATGCAAAATTTGGAGGTTATCTTTCATGCTTGTTCCATTCCTATTGTTTTGATGGGACTCCTAAGTCTCTCATTTATATACAGCTAGAGGCCTGGTGCACAAAATTCATGTACTTGGCGGGGAGGGCTCCCTCAGCTCGGACTGCGAGAAGGTGCAGACCAGGCTGAAGGACCCCATTGGTGCAAGATTGGGGCTGGGGAGGGATGTGGGAGGTTGGTCAGCTGGGGAGGGACTGGACCACAGTAGGGCTCAAGGGAGTGTCTGGCCTGTCTCACTCAGTCCTGATCAGCCAGACCCCAGTAGCAAAGCTAACCTACCGGTTAGAGCATCTGTCCCCTTGTGGTCAGTGCACATCATAGCGAGTGGTTGAGTGGCCTTAACATATAATTAGCATATTATATTTTGATTGGTTGAATGGATGAGCAGATGACCAGACACTTAGCATATTAGGCTTTTATTATATAGGATAATACCAAGACATTATGTGCACACAGAACTATACAGTTTACAAATCTTTTTACACATGTAACTCATTTATGCTTCCCAAGTCAAGCCAGTGAGGAAGAAAAAGGGGAGCTTATGCAGAGAATAATTATAATACTATGTAGTATTATTGGGCAGCTACTATGTTCCAGACATGGTGCTAGATGCATAATGAACAGTATTTAACTCATTTAACCTGGCTCTGTGGGGAATGAAATTATTCTGAGCATTTTACAGATGAGGTAACTGAGCTGTGGATTGGCCAAGTAACTTTTCCAAGTCTCAGAGCTGGTAAAGGCATTGTAGTCTACTTCCAAAGGCTGTGTCTTTTCAGAGCTCTACCCTGCCTACCTGGGTTGGATGCCACCTCGGGAAACCAGCCTATGTCTCCTCAAAAAATTGGGGCTCAGGGGAACAGGGACAATTAAAATGTGTCCTTCCATTCCTTGTAAACCCAGAGACAAAGGAGCTGTAACCTCTGGGCCAGATGAAGGCAGCTTTCCTGCCCCAGGGAGGAGCAAGGGCTGCAGAAGAGTGAATTCTGCTTTATGAAGCTGATACAGTTTCTTTTTTTTTTTAAAAAAATATTTTATTCATTTTTTACAGAGAGGAAGGGAGAGAAATAGAGAGTTAGAAACATCGATGAGAGAGAAACATCAATTAGCTGCCTCCTGCACACCCCCTACTGGGAATGTGCCTGCAACCAAAGTACGTGCCCTTGACCAGAATTGAACCCAGAACCCTTCAGTCCACAGGCCAACGCTCTAGCCACTGAACCAAACTAGTTAGGGCAAACCTGGTACAGGTTCATTCCTTACCAAAGCAGAAGATTCCTGCTGAGCTGACATGACCTCTGAAACCCAACGTTCTTGCTGGATGGATGTGTTAGAATTTGGGTTGAAGACCATCTCCCTCAATATCCTGCTTTTAGATGTGCAAACTATGGTCACAAGAAATAAGTTCTTAGAGCTAGGTAAATGACAGAACAGAGCTCAGACCTCGGCACAAGGTTTGCTGGGGTTAATTAAGTAGAAATCTTTAGAAAGAAGAAGGATTGAGATTTGGCTTTTAAAAATGAACATCAATCACATATTGATCCCCCCAGCCTTCTTTGTCTCTGGACTGTGTTCGCTGTGGGCTTCACATACAATAAAAATCATGTTAATTCAAATGCTAACTTGGAGCAGGAGACCTTGCTGTGGAAAGGGTGAGTGGGACCATCCAGTGGGTCCAGAAATGGCGCCCTGCTCACTTTGGGCCCCTCCAAGGGAAAAGGGTTCTGCTGCGAATGGCTACTCCAGGTCCACTCATTGCTTTTTCTTTTGTCTGGATTCCAGTTCTCATTTTTCCCTTGCTCTGAGAGGTTATCTCCGGAGGGCAGCATGGGTCTGTGGAATAGCCAGTTCAATGTCAGGTTAGAATCCTTTGCTCACCACTCGCTGACTGTGTGCTCTTGACTATGCTTATTAATTGCACTGTGCTGCATTTTCCTTATTCATGAAATTAAGATAATACTACTCAACATACTGGATTTCAGAGGGGCTGAATGAATATATGAAGGTCCTGCTTTACTCTACAGTAGAAAATTTATTATTAATTCTCTTTTGGGGAGTATTAATGCATCTTCATAGCTATAGAACAACTTGAGCGCTATGAAAACAGGATCTTCTGTTGGAGAGTATTGATTAACTACCTCTCAGCTCTCAAATGAGGATACATCCTTTCCTCACTGGGCCATCAAACAATCTTTCCCAACTCACAGCGCCTTCATCGGAGTCATGCTTATCAGGGAGCAGGACTGAGGTGATGCCATATGTGTAAAGCAGATGCTGAAGACGGTCTCTCCCTGTGAACCTCGATTTTTACTGTGGCCACTTTGTAGCCTAGAAGTGCCAGCTCTGCCTTCTGCTGTGCTGAGGGGTAAGGGCTCTTTTAGCTCTTGGGTCATGGGTAATAGTGGTTCTCTTTCTGGCCAACCCTAAAATGTTCTCCTTGTCTCTCTCTCTTGCACACAATTCTGCACACGCACAGACACTAGAGATCTAGAGAGAAGCATGTGACTGGGAGAATCAACTACAGAACAAGAACTGAGTTTGCATCCTAGCTCTCCAGCCCCACCCATGTACTCCCAGTTGGTATGTAGCTTCTCAGAACCTATTTCCTCAGCATTACAAAGAGGAGGAATAGTTCTACCTTCCCCGTGGCATTGCCATGAGGAATAAGCGAAATGCATGTCAGACAAGTGCTTAGCTGAAGGCCTACATGTTAGCTGTTATGATGTCTTTTTCCCCCAAGAAACCTTGTTTCTTCATCTTGCTGTAATCTTCTGAGATGAAACACAAAGAGACCACTAAAAGGATATTTAAAGCAAAATGCATCGCTCTCCATTTGCTTTGGGAGCCAAAAGGCAAACAGGATCTCACTCTGCCACCTTCCTCATCAAAGAAAGAAGATTCAGGTGGTCCGATGCTTTCAGATGGGATGGCAGGTGTCATTAATATAAGAAGGCAACAGATGTCAAACTCTTTGCCTTGGTGTTTGAGACCTTTTGTGATCTGGTCCTCAGCTGCCTCTTGGCCATCTCGCCCTCTGTTCCTGCTCATTGCACATGCAGGGTAGGAAAGAGGGAGGATAGAAATAGTAAAAAGGGGGCCCTGCTCAGCACTGCCAACTTCGTTTAGAGCCTTCCTGGAAGTGCCTCGTCCTCATTTCCTGCCCCATATCTGTTAGCATCTCATTGATCAGAATGTGGTCATGTGGCCACACCTGGTGAGGGAGTCTGGGAAATGTAGGCTTTTGGCTGAGCATCGAATCCAGGTTCCAATATAGCACTAGCAAATAAGGAGCAATCAAATAGACACCAGTGTCCCTGCTACTGTCCCCAGGGGTTTACCCACCACACAGTCAGGGCGGTGCTGAAGGTGGGGGAGAGTTTAAGATCATCTGGGAACAAAGTGCTAAATCTTAGGGCTGATCCAGTACTTTTTGGAGACTGGAAATCAGCATGGCTTAGGGGAAAAGCCTCTAGAGTAGGCGTCTTGACCTGGATTCTTGTCCTTGCTTGCATACCTTTGGGTGCTATAAGAGATGGGGATGGGATGGGCCACTCAGGAGCCTTCAGTCCCGTTGTGATGGTAATGGAAGCATTCCTGCCTATACTGGTTGCAAGTTACCTATGCATGTTTTTGTGGTTCTTAAGCTTCTCACCGCTGTCTTCACCTCCCATTTATAAATGTTTAAAAATATTCACAATGAGATTACAGACTCTCTCATTTCTGAGATGAAAAGCAGCTCATGCATTATTCAAGAAAAACATCACATTATTGAACAAAGGATGGGTGCACTCACCCCTCTTTACTTATTTCAGTCCATGCCTTATTAGTAGATGTGTTCTGGGAGGATTTTAATGATGGGTTTTGTAAACAAAGGCTAGAGATCAAACACAAGGGTGTTTTGATGGCAAGATTAAGAGATTATCATAAAGTCATCAAATTGCATGGCTGGCAGATCACCTAGTCCATTCAATGCCCAGGTTCCATCTACCTAGTCCTACCCAGTAAAAGTTCAACCTTGAATTCTTCCAATGACGGGAAACTCACTACCAGAATTTCATCTGTGTGGAGTTAATGAGAAAGCTCATCTCATATTGGGTTGAAATCTCTCTCCCTGTGACCTCTATCCACTGGACTTAATTTTCACATAGAACAATTCTGTGCCATTTTCTCCATGACAGATCTTTACTTACGTGGAGATGGCAACTGTCATAACTCATATTTCTTTGAAAGGCTAAATATCCCGATTCCTCAGCCAACTGCTCATAGAGCAAAGAGAGTGAATTGGACCTCATGAGTATTTATTAAAGAGCCTTCTCTTCACATTCCAGGCACTTTGATAAGTATATTTATGGCTTATGATACTTTGTAGTTCAGTGAAGAATTTGTATTCAACTAGCAGGGTTCAAAATTCATGCTCACTTTATATCTCTCCAGCCCTGTCTGCCACTACTTTCCCTCTTACTCTCCTTCTTTAGTCTCCCTGGCATTCTAGCCCCCCAACACACCAATTTCCTCCCTGCCCCAGGGCCTTTGCATATGTCATCTTATGTCAGGGTGTTTTCCCTAGATCTCCATATTGGCTACCCACTTCTCACTATGCAGCTCCTAACTGAAAGGCCACCTACTCAGAGAAGCCTTCTTGGGTTTTATCTAAACCAGGCTCAACCCCACTTTTAACTCATCACTCTCCATCCTATTATTCTGCTTAATTTTTCTCTAGTATTTTGCATTAAATCCATCTATTCAACAAATATTTACTGAGCACCTACTATGTGCCAGTGATTGTTCTAGGAATTTGGGTTATACTGGTGAATGAAATAATAATTCTTGCCTCGATGGAGCTTACATTCTCACAGGTGAGACGGAAAATACACAATGCACTCTTGGATATGGATAAATTTTCTGGGATGTTAGAAGGAGTTATGAGCAGAATTTCAGGGTTGACAAGGTACTTTCATACAAATTATACGATTTCAGTTCAGACACTACAAACCATGCTGTCACATGTCCTGGGAATTGATTCGTGGATGGATGTGTTCATTTTCAAGTAACAAATGCTCAACCCCAAAGGGCACACAAATAAAGGGAACTTATTGACATAGAACTGAAGTATCTGGAGGAAACATGTACCAGTTTTGGATGCAGTGTGATCATCACTGTGGCTTACCTTCTCTGTAATCTTTCCCCCAGTTGCTTTGCAAGTCAGATTCATTCTCAAGCTGACTTCTCTCATGATGGCAAAATGGTTGCAGCCAACAAAGCTTCCTGATTTCTCATTCATATCCACGGGGCAAGAAGGACACTTCTGTTTCTGCATTTCATGCAAGATTCTGGAGGCGTGCCTCAACAGCACCTCCGGAGGTCACTCCTGAACAGGGGGCTATGGCCGGGGTGACTAAAAGATGCTGATTTGGGGCTTGGAGCCAATTTCCCTTAAAGCATATTGATGCAGTTAGGAGAGGGAAGAGGGTGCAGATGCTATCCTGGCAGCCAACACATTTTTACGACAGACTGACGTTACCATGGGGAAAACTGAGCATTGGGTGACTTACTGAAGGGCATTCGGTTCCTTGGCAGAGGGGCAGAGTCTGGAACCTGAACTCACATCATTGAACTCAGAGCTCCTTCCCGACATAAAATGCTCCTCGCCTCTTGCCAACGTTGAGTCTACTGAGCTCATTGTTGCCAGAGGCTGGGCAGCCATTAGCAAAGGGAGATGCTGGGTGACGAAGGCCGCCTTCGTGTCTTGCTGACACAACAATTCCACATAATTTCCTCCTTTTGGGTGATAGCATTACTCATTCATTCCTCCACAGATATTCCTTGAGCTGGGAACATTTGCTGGCCTGGGCCATCTGGAAACTTCCCTTTTAATCAAGAGTCTTTTATTGGAAGTAATAGAAACTTGATTAAGCTAGTTTGGTCACATAAAAAGGGAGGGGGTTTATGCTGAGTACAGAATCCTCGATCTCGACCCCTATCCTCCCACAAATGACAACACAATCTTAGATGATGACATGTTTCATAAGTACACGCATTGCTTATTGAAAATATTGATTGACTCATGAGGCCTCTTCAGCCTGTTTGGTAGTTGCTGTTTGTCTTCGATCTGGGTTGAAGGAAATTCAAAAGAAATCGAACCCCATTTGCATGCTCTTCCTGCTGGCTCTCGTAGGCTTCATGAGATGGATGTGTTCCAGAAAAGAGAAGGGGCCCAGCAGTGTGACTCAGTTGTTGAGCGTGGGCCTGTGAACCAAGAGGTCACGGTTTGATTCCTGGTCAGGGCACAAGCCTGGGTTGCAGGTTCAATCCCCAGTAGGGAGTGTGCAGCAGACAGCCAATCAATGATTCTCTCTCATTACTGATGTTTCTATCACCTTCTCTCTCTCTCTTCGTCTCTGAAATCAATAAAAATATATTTAAAAAAAGAAAGAAAAGGGAAGGGACTGAGAAGTTTCTCAGGAAGAAAAGACAGGGGATGAATAAAAAATCTGGGTGGTACAGTCTTCTTACCACGTTATCCAGCTTGCATATTCAGTAGCTGTAATCTCACCAGTGTGCCTATTTGGCACTGAGCTTGCATTCTGATTCTGGTCCCTCAGGTGCAAGCAAGAGAATACTGCAGGCTTCCGGGAGGCATGTTGGTTTTACAAGGTTTCCTCTACTCACTCCCATGCAAGAGCTGTGACCATGGAAAAACTTCTCGGCGATTCAAGTATTCAGACACTATCAAGAGAGGGCATGGTATCCTCTCCCTCTTCGTGTCTTCATGAAGACACTGTACATCTCTCTTTTGGGGATGGTAAGAGAGTCCCCTTCCTATACACCTGGATTAAGTCAACTTGAATGACCGTTTCCAGTTCATGGAGTCCATAAATTCCTCCTCCCAGAAGGAGAGGAGGCCAATGTCAAGATAACCTGACGAGTAAGCAAGTATCTTCCCCCAAGAATGAATTAATTCCTGCTTTGATTCCCCAGTGAGTTCTGTGGAATTTCTTTGCCCACACTGCAGCATCAGAATCAGCTGAGAGCTGGTTGGAAATGTACCATCATGAGCCGCATTCCAGCCCTGGGTCAGAACCTATACTTCAGTAATATTCTGGGGTCCCACAGGCACATTAATGTTTGAGAAGCACTACTGTGGAAACTGCTTCTACAGCACCTCCGATCCTTTGCTGCACTCACTTGATTGCTTATGTGTGTCCAGGAGAAGGGCTAAGGTCATGTCTTCTCACCAGTGTGTCTTCATCTCCGACATAGGGCCTGGGACTAGGGGATATTCCATAGCTACTAGATGAAGGGATGGGTGGATAGATGGATAAGAAATCAAGTTCTACTGCCTGTCAGGGAGGCTACTTGTCCCAGTGGCCGGATGCTGGGGTCAGAAGGAAAAGGGAAGATCGCCGAGCAGTACTGTTGCCACTAACAGGTTTTGAGTTCTGTGTGAGGTGGCTTGCCTACATGATACAATTCACTCCATAGGAGACAGAACCAGGCAGTTATTGGTGTTCTCATTTCACACCCGAGCAAGTGGTGCAGCTACAGGTATAACCTGGAACAATACCCTTTCTTTCCCACTGCACTTCCATTCAGTCCTTGTATGAGGTTGGGTTTGCCACCTGACTCCCCAGCCTCTGCTTTCTGCATCTGTGACAGAAGCATTGGTACTCTGCTCATCTCCACCCTAGCGCGCTCTGCTCCTGCCAACAGCTTCAGTCTGCAGAGAGCCTGCAACTCTGCCTGAGGGCTTCCCCCTGGTCTTAGAGGCATGCTTGTCTATGTGCAAGGCAAATCTTTACAACCCTGTGAGGTAGCCACCACAACGCTTTCCTGATGAGGAAAATGAAGCTCAGACAGGCGGAGTGATGTGCCAAAGGTTCCCCGGCTGGTAATTAGTGGAGCCAAGGTTTGGACCTATTCCTGTTTGATGTCAAAATTCGTGGTCTTTAAGTTCTTGCTTCCCCAAATTATGTTGATTATTAACTGAGATCATGGATGTGAAGATGCTTTGCAAAGTTGAGAAGTTCAATTCTCGTTTCTATAATTTTAGAATGGGCTGTCTTTGTCAAAATCTTGTGCTTTTTTCTCCAAGGGGATTAGGACAAGTCAACCAGGGTTTGATTTGCAAGGGGTTGGATTCAAAGGGACCAGAAGAAAATGGGAAGGTACCAAGTCTAGGGACAAGGGAGATCTTGTCAGTAGGATAGGATGAGGCTGGATAGATTCAAGGATAAGTGGGGGAAAAGCAGGAATTACTGGGCCTTGCTACTGATAGGCTTTGTATGGTGCATGGTATTGAGGCACAGCCATGGACTTTGATAAATGAGGGTGGAAGTGGGAAGAAGGCCTGCATGTCATCCATACCAGTCAAAGTTGAGCCCCTGGCATCCACATGAGTAATTTCCAAGTGGAAGAATGGCAGCAGCTTTTTATCTCAGATGCCAACTGAGATACAGGCTGATAGTAGCTTCCTGGAGCACCAGGTGGAGGGCAAATCTGAGGTTACTTCCCACCCCAGAATCAGAGTCACGATTGATTAGTGATGTCTACTCGGGGCACAGAAGTGAGAGTGTTGGTACACATGCCACATGGAGGAAGAGACTAAATTTCATATGAGTCAGAAGAATTCTTAAGTTAGGACTGAAGCAACATTTACATATCAAGTAGGCTTTCATCCCATTTATGAAAGAGATGATTTCCCCTTGAAGAGAGTTTCTCTTTAATTTGAGCATAAGTGGCTCAACCTAGGCAATATGCAAATGACATATGTGGCTCAACCTAGGCAATATGCAAATGACAGTTTGATCAAAACTCCCTAGGGGCAAAGAAGAGGAAAAATCAGCACAACATTTACTGAGCAGAACACACATGGAAGGTGAGTCGCTTTCTTTTTCTGCTGTTTTTGTCATGGTGCCCTTGATGTCAAGTGAGCTTTGATGACTCAGAGACTTATCACAACATCTTTTGAGACTGTGATCTCCACCTCCAGGAACTCTGGCTTCTTGGTTTTATTTAAGCAGCAGTGACAAGCCCTGATCATTGGAGTTTTGTTTTCTTAACTCATTTGGGAGAGGAGGCAGGGAGCCCCCATACAGGTCACCGTGAACCGTGCATCTGCCTATGAGGAACACTGAGCACAAACTATAAATAATGCAGACACTTCTGCCCTTGAGTTTGGAGCTCATGTGGAACTTGCTGCATCATGTAACTTCCTAATGCTCAATGCAGACCTGCTTGGTGGGGAGAGTCAGACGCACTCATACTTTAAGTTTAACCCATCATCGGTATGTTGGATTATAAAGTGCTCTTGAAGATCACCTTATATTTCTTGAGATGTTTTAAAAATTTCAAAAGAAATTAAAACATGTAGGTGAAGCCACGTAGAATGACCTTGTTGTGAATTCACATTGGGACCAATCCTCCTCATATTTAATCAATGATGGTCAGATTAAGTGGTTTAACAGTGCACTCCATACGGAGAGTCTCTAACAGGAAGTAACTTTTCTGAAATGAGGCTTGCATTCAGGAGATTAATGGGGAGAGAGTTGATATCATCCTCCCAGTGCAAAAGATTGGTTGGGAAACTCAATTTGATGGAGTCTTGCTATAGAAAGAGGATGAAAAGTAGATTTCCTTGGCTTGATAGAGGATGCCTAGAATCTAACTGAATAGAAAAGATTGACTCGGAGGCTAGGACCAGTGAGATGAAATGCCAAGATTGATTAGCAATGTCTGCCATGGGCAAAGGAGGGGAAGAAACGCTATACACACATATGTGCTAGCCCTTCTCCAAGAGGAAGTTGTCTGGAAAAAACAGAGTGAGTGGAACAGACACCACCTGTCCTGGAGGGGAAAACGAATTGGACAAGATTCATCCTGGCAACCTATTACTGCAGAAAAATTTTTGACCTAGGCATTGGCAGACTCCAGAAAAAGCTAGTCTCTTCACCCTCCACTGTTTCCTGAAAGGATGAGCCAAAGGCACTGTTTAAGGCCTCATGCAAATGAGGTTTTCAGGCAGGGAAGAGACAAGAGGGAGAAAGCAAATGCCTCCTTTGACACTGGGCAAAGAATAGCAGAACTGGAAAAGAAATTGCTCTCTGCTCCACATCAAGAATGGTGCTTGACTTTCCTTGGAATTCCATCTCTTCTGGAGCAGCGTAGTGAAGAGTTCATTGAACTTTGGGTGTAGATTCAAATGCTGTCTTCATCACATATTACCTAAGTAACCTCGGACAGGTCATTCGGATCTTCTGAGCCTACTTTTCTTCATATGTAAACGAGGACTAAAAATAGAAAACCTTCTTAACTTACAAGGTTTTGCCCAAAGTGGAATATTAATACCTCCCCAATGGAATCAACACATGTGGATGCAGCCAGCACAGTGCCAGGCCCACAGTGTGCATTTAACAATATGAATTCAGAAAGGAAAAATTATTTGGGGCCAGGCTGCTCTGCATTTTGCTTCTAACCCTAAGGTCCTGGAATGCTTCCTCTCAGAGGTTATGCCTTCCAGAACGTCTCTAGAAAAAAGAAAGACAGCTCCAGATCCTGGTGGCTTCAAATGTACAAGTCCTCAGCCTACCATCTCTGTGCCAAGCTCCTCGCCCCCTCGCAGAAGCAGTTCCAGCCTTCTCACCTGTCGCTTTTGCTGAGTACCCTGGCGTCTGGCTTCAGCAAGGAGGGTGCCTTTGTGAATTCAAGAGACTCAGCAGGGAAAAGCATTGTGGTGGCTTAGGCCAATCTCAAAGGCCACGATTAGTCCGGGCTGTCTAGGTAACTGAATCCCCTTCCTGGATGTTGAGTTTAGCTTCTTGATGTCCTGCATTTGGGAAAGGGAGACAGAGACTGCTCCCTACCCAGGTCCTTACGACACTCCAAGGTGATGATCACAGCCAGATACTCTGCCACCATTTTCTTTCTGCATCGCATTTTTGGGGTTCCAGAATCATGCAACACTTTCAGATCCAAAGAGCATGAATGGACCTGGGGACATTGGCAGGACCGTCCTTACCCAGATGACTCCATTAGCAGAAGGATGCCTGGGCCTACAACTCTCTCAGCCTAAGGTGATTCATAGATTGCTAGAAGCAACGGATGCAGAATTCAAACGCTTCTGTTTCTGTTTTTTAGCATTCTGGTTGAATACAGTTGAGCTTCTGTGAGAGTAGTATACCTAAATCGTATATCTTCTTGCAAATACTGTGCCCAAGACCAACCCGGCGTCACTCCATCCTTGGCCTTAGCTCTGTAGACACCAGATCTACTAGGGTCCTTCCCCACTTTGGAGTTTAAACTACAGTAATCCCCACACCCCCCACATGGCTACTGAGAAAGGATCAAGACTGGCATTCAGCTGCTGACTCCTGCCTCACTCCTTGCAAGCTGAGAGGAGCTGGGAGTCTGTGTCCAGAATCAGGCATCTGCCGGACTTCGGTCTTGGGTGTGTTGGAATGAGTTGCCCACAGAGAAGAAAGGCCCTGCTCGTTGGGCATCTGAGCACTTTGGGATATGCTGCCAGGAGGTACCTCCCAACGGGCAATCAAGGGAGAAACTGAAGCTGATTATTCTTTTTTTTTTTTTTTTTTTCCCTAGCAGCAGCTTATGCTTTCCTTCCTCCTCTGGGGAAATTAGCTCTGGCTGCAGAGAGAGGGAAAGTAAGCAAGTTTAACCTGAAATATGCATTGGAGGTTATTTTTGGAGGATCCCAAGATTGAAAATGACTGAAGGCTGACCAAAATCAACTGCCTGGAATTAACTTTCAGAGGCTTTATGGGTAGAAGAAGGGCGCCCATGCACATCAGAACACTGAGCTGAGGTTGGCAGTGATTGGTGGAGCTGTGTTAAGGCCAAAGAACTGTGGCCTTAACAAGTCATTCCTCTTAGTGACTGGCTCAGGGGGCGGGCAGAGAAGGAAGTTATGTCTGAGGAAAACATGTACTTGGAAAGGGGGAGCCTGGGGCCTCCCCACCAAGACACAGTGTTTCCGCTGAGTGACACAGTTGGAACTCAGGGCATGCTTTTAACCTGCTCTCTCATTAGAAGGGGTGAGAGGTCTTGCTCATCCGGATGACACCGTGAGTTCACGAAAGGCTGGGGTTACCTGTGCTGGGGCCTGAATGCTTGTGTTTCACTCCCCTAATGAAGCCCTAGTTGGGAAGTGGAGCCTTTGGGAGGTGATTAGGTCATGAGGATGGAGCCCCCATCATGGGATTAGTGCCCTTATAAGAAGAGGAAGATACCTAGCTCCCCTTCTCTTCCCCATGTGAGGACAAGTGAGAAGATAGCTTCGTGCAAACAAGTCCCTCACCAGACACTGGATCCGCTGACACCTTGGTCTTGAACTTTCCAGTTTCCAAAATGGTGAGAAACAAATGTTTCTTGCTTGTGCCACCTAGTTTATGATATTTTGTTACAGCAGCCCAAATGAACTCTAATCTCTCTGTAAGACAGCCTTTAATTGCTCGCTGCCTCTACAACCCCTAGCCAAATGCCTGGCACATAGTAGGTATTTATCAATCTTTTTTGCTAATTGTGGAATAAAACTTTTTGTTCTGTTAGCTTGTGGGAGAGGTAGTTTTTGGAGTGGGGCTGGTGTAAGAGCAAAAGGAGCATTTCCAGGTGTCTTTGAATCACCCAGCCCTTTGGAATTCAGCTTCCTTTAGCTATAGGAAACTGTCTTTTTCAGCAGCACACTTATTCTCAGAACAGATAGTACCTAAAACCACACATGCAATGTTAAGCATTTTAAACTATTCAGGTTTAAATAGGTTCAGTTCTACTAACACAGTTATTTTGAGGACCTACTATGTGCCAGGTGATGGTGAAGATGAGAGAGCAACCACATTTCAATAGCCATAACATTGAACAGTGCAGATGTAGAACATCCCCATCATTCCAGAAAGTTCTGTTAGACAACACATATCTAGACCTTTGTCCAATCTCAAGTTCTTAATGGGTCCAAGCTCAACTTCCTGTCTATTCTTTATGGAGATGGTAACTATCATGTAATCCCTTCTCTTATTTACAGAGATATCTATTAAGTCACCCATAATCTTTTGAGAGTTCCCCACATTTTTCTCCATAACACTTGCCATGATGTTTAGCTTTCCATGGCTGGTGTAATGAATTATCATACACTTATGGGGGAGAAACACAAATTATTACCATACAGTTCCAAGGGTCAAAAGTTTGGAAAGGCTACCATGGGCTCAAGTCAAGGTGTCAGCAAGGTTACCTTTCTTCTGGAGGCTCTAGGGGAGAACCAGTTTTCCTGTCTTTTTCACCGCCCAGAGCCGACTGCATTCCTTGGCTCATGGCCCTTTCCTCCATTTTCACATCTGGCAATGGGCATTGGTGTTTTTGTCTTCTCCTCACCCTGACCTCCCCTTCTGCACCTTTGCCCACATTAAGGACCTTGGTGATTACACTGGGCTCACCTTGATAGTCTAAGATACCCCCCACATATAATTCCCTGAATTCCATTTGGTGCCTTAATTCCTCTTTGCCATGTGACATAACATAGTCACAGGTTCTGGGAATTAGGATGTGGACATGTTTGGGAGGTCAGCATTCTGTCTACTCCACTATCTTTTGTTCTAGGAGAAAGTACCAACAATATAATTCATGTGTGCAGAGCATGAGGGGCAAGGCTTTGTGAGTTGAAAAGCAGTGTAGGGTAGACAGAGGAGCCAGGCTGCCTGGCTTTGAGTCTCACATTGTGACCTTGGACCAACATCCCAGTGCCTCAGTCTCCTCACCTGTGAATGGAAATAATGACAGCAGCCGTCTCACATAGTCATGGCAAGGATTAGAAGAGGTATTGCATGTAAAGTCTTGGCAAATAGTAAACCCTCAAATGTCAGTTACCATTTGGAAGCTAAAAATGCCTTCACATTATGATCTGAATGTGTTCTAGCTTTGAAAATAGCTCCAAATTTCATTTATATTAAGAACCACATTCTGTTCTCTGTTCCTATGTGTGTGATGGCCCCTAGGAGTTGGGTGGCCATCCAGTGCTGTGTGGAGAGAGGCCAGCCTTTTCCAAAGGCCATGGCAGGAGGCTGGCTGACCCAAAGAGCCTCCCTCTGCTCTGTGCTAATAGACTTGGGACTCCAAGGTCAAAGGATGTTATACGTCTACAAATCTAATCGAAATACTTTTGTCATCTTGATTGCAATGAAATGAACTAATGCTGATGTATTTTAGGAAATTCCTAGAATGCCTGCACTGTAAGGGAATCTAATTGGACCATTTACTGATTCTTGAGTATTCTCTGTAATAGTCTGCTAAAATAGTCATCCTTGTTTAAATGACCCAGAAATGGCAAATGCAGTACCTTTTAAGTTCTTTTTAAAAAAGGATAGGTAATGCATGCACATGGTATCTAATCTAATAAAAGAGTAATTTGCAAATTTACCCTCACTCCGTTACATCTAAGCCATGCCCACCAGCCAATCAGAGTGACAGTATGCAAATTAACACAGCCAAGACGGTGGCCGGCAGCCACGGAGCTAGAGCAAACAGGAGGCCAGTGATGGAGGAAATTGCCTGCCTAGGCCGGCTGTGGCCTCCACTCAAGGCAACAAAGTTTCAATTATAGAAGATAAATAACCCCCAGAAATGTGCTTCCAGCCAGCCTCACTGGGACCTTGGGTCAATGGGAACTGTGGCCAGCCTCCAAATAGCCCTCAGTCCCTCACCCAGGCTGGTCAGGCACCCCAGTAGGGACCCGAACCCTGAAGGGGCTGTGGCCAGCCTGAAAACGTCCCTTAGCTCCTCACCCAGGCTGGCCACACCCCTAATGGGGTGAGGTTCTCCACTGGGGGACTTGGACAGCCTGCAAACATCCATTAGCCCCTCACCCAGGCTGTCCAGGCACACCAGCAGGTGGACATCCCCTGAGGGGTCCCAGACTGTGAGAGGGCACAGGCTGGGCTGAGGGACCCCCCCCCCGCCCTCCGAGTGCACAAATTTTTGTGCACCGGGCCCCTAGTACATTCATAAGGCTCTACAGCCTCAGCAATGAACTATTAGTAATTAACTGTTTCTTGTATGTCTTCCCAGATGTATTCTATGCATTTAAACCCTATTCTTCTCCTCCCATCCCTGTAGCAACACTAGCTTACTACATTCACCATTCTTACCTACCCTCACCTTCCCCTTCTTGGTCAATTTTAATAATATATCTTGGAGACTGTTCTATATTGCTATGAAAGCAGTATTCCATTTTAAAGATGTACCACAATGTATCTTACTGATCACTTATTTATAAAGTTATCTTCACTGTTTCACTATTGCATGCAATATCACAAATAATCTTTGTATCTATAGCATTTCACACAAGTTCAAGTATGTCTGTATAATACTTTTTTTGCAATGAAATTGCTGGGTCACATAGTATATGCATATTAAATTTTAAAAGTGTATACCACTGTTGGTAGAAATATAAATTGGTACAGTCCACTATGGAAAACAATAGGAAAGGCCCTCAAAAAATTAAAAGTAGAACTACCTTATGATCCATCAATCGCACTTCTGAGTAGATAGCTGAAGGAAATAAAATCACTGTTATAGAAATATGTGAACTCGCATGTTCATTGCAACATTATTTATAATAGCCAAGACATGGAAACAATCTAAATGTCCATTGGTGAGTGGATGGATAAAGAAAATGTGATCTATGTCTATATCTATAGCTATCTATATAATATCTATATACTAAAATTGGAACAATACAGAGAAGATTAGCATAGCCCATGTGCAAGGATGATACACAAATTCGTGAGGCAATGCATATTAACAAAAAGATTAATGAGAGGAGAAACAAGATGGCGGCATAGGGTAGACACCGCATATGCAGCTGTGAACAACTATTTCAGAAAAACCACGAAAAGAACACACGGACACCACTTGCACCCGCAGGACGGCTGGCTGAGTGAAAATCCTACAACCAGAGAAGAGTCTGAGACTCAGAGCAGCAGCGGAAGCAAAGTACAGAGGTACGGAGGCGCG
>PVJC01002980.1:5101-74255 GCA_004026665.1 Murina feae
GAGGGGTGGGGGGGGGGGGGGGGGGGGGGGGGGGGGGGGGGGGGGGGGGGGGGGGGGGGGGGGAGTCAATTGGGGAAAAAGGAGACATATGTAAAACTTTAGACAGTAATAAAAAAAGTATGGGTACAAAGAATGAAATTATAAGTCACATTTGATGATTTAAACAAAAACTGTTACATCATCTGATATTCAGGACATAATTTTAAAATAGATTTTTATTGATTTCAGAGAGGAGGGAAGAGGGAAAGAGAGATAGAATCATTGATGGGCTGCGCCGTGCATGCCCTCTACTGGGGAGTGAGCCCACAACCTGGGAATGTGCCCCAGCTGGGAATTGAACAGTGACCTCCTGGTTCATCGGTGGACATTCAACCACTGAGGCAGGCTGGCCAGCCACTCAGGACATAATTTTTTAAAGTGTGAGTGTGGGGGGCAGGTAGAAAGGGGTGGGGGAAGAAGGTGGGTAAAAGGACCAGAATGAAAGTCAGGTTTCCACACTTCACTCCATTCAGGAAAATACTGATACTAATCCACCACAGCGATAAGTGACACGTACATTGCAATGCTCAGAGCAAACACCACAAAAATTACTCAAAGACCTACACGCAAAAACACTGTCGAGATAACAAAAGAAGTTCAAGTAACCCAAAGGGAAGGCAAGAAGAGAAACAGAGGAATGAGAATCAGAAAGACAAATTTAAAAAGCATAGAACAGAAAACATTAATAAAATGGCACATTTATACTCTAACGTACAGATAATAACCTTAGATGTAGATGATCTAAATACACCAATCTAAAGACAGAGACTGACTGGAAGCAATGGAAAAACACAGTGCAACCAGAAATTCACTTCAAATTCAACCATGCAGGCAGGCTGAAAGCCAACTCCAGGAAAACATCAATCCACCAGAAGCAGGAGTGGCTTAAATGAATATCTAGAAAATTACCAGAGACAAGAGGGCGCTTCGCACGATAAAAGAAACCCACCTGGAAGACAAAAGTGTCCTAAATGTGTACACACCAAGTGAGACCCTCAAAAGTATGAAGCAAAGACTGCCAGACCCAAACTGCCGCGGAAACTTTCGGTGAAGCGTATTTCTAGATAACGACCTCCAAAAAACCACCTCTTGGATGATCCCCAAGACACTCACTTGTATAGGTGACAGAGGAGGGGGACATGGCACTTTCCCACACTGAACAGGGCACCTCTCTAGGTCCTTCCATAACCCTCTGCAATCCCATGAGCAGTATCCTTCCCCATTCACCTCTGAGGAAATCAGGGCTCATTTTTACGAGGCGCCTGAGATCAGTCAGTAAGGAAAGGAGCACAGGTCCCAAGAAGCTCTGTGACACTGTAACACCTACGCCTAAACAAAAATACATTCTCAAATGGAACCGTAAAGCAAATGGTTATGGAAATCTGTAGTTTTTCCCACCTGTGTTTTAAAGGCCAATCGCTTCGCTAGTTCCTAGGGAATACAAGTTCAGTAACTACAAAAAAGCAGCGTTTCCCCTTTCGTTAGGTTTCTGTTTCTAACTACTGTATCATCTGTTAAATGTAGTCTTCTTCTCTTTGGGTGAGGAACACATGGGAGTTAAAACCAACTAGGGTCTGAGGCTTTCCTTTTAAATCAGGGGTCTGTACGTTTTAACTCTCAACTAACTGCGGCCCCATTAGACTGCTTAACCTTTCTGGGTCAGTTTCTCATTCCTAAAAGCAAACACCGTTGTCGAGAGGAAGCACTTTGCAAATACATGTGTAAACAGTGGGCTTCGCAGAGTGCAATGTCTTCCCTCGCTCTCCACGTTTGTGACAAGGGGTGACTCTCCATCAGTAACAGTGGTATCGGTCGTCGTCGCGACCTGAGAGTTTCGGACACCGCCCGTCTGCGGGGCCAGCTGCGCGTCGCACTGGACAGCGGCACCGGCTTCCCTGCAGCGCGCACGGTCCCCTCTCCCCGGGGACCCGGAGGCCAGGGCGCCGCCGGGGGTCGGAGCGAGGGCGGGGGGCGGGCCCCGCCTGGCCCTGACCGCTTCCGGAAGGGGGGCGAGGGCGAACCACGACCTAGGCACACTGCAAGGCCAGCGGCGGGCCCACCAGGGCAGATCCACCGGAGCAGGGCGGGCGGGAAGAGGAACGGGCCGTCGTTACCTGCTGGGCCGCTCGGCCCCCGGCCCGGGCCCCACGGCGCTGTAGTAGGCCGCGCGTTTGCGGTTGGCCACGGCGGCCGCCGCAGCGCTGCGCACCGGGTACAGAGGGATCTGGTCCGCCATGTTCCGGCCACCGTCTCCCCGCCCCTTCCCGCTCCCCCGGCGTTCGCCGCCTTTCCCGGCCTAAGCATTCAGTTCCAACCCGGCTGAGGCGCGGCCCGCGGGCCCTTCCCGCCGCCGGCAAGTCCGGGCCTAATGGCGTCACCGCGCGTCGGGGACTGATGACGACACCGCGCGGCTAGAGCGCTAGTGGTAGGCGGTGGCGCTTCGAGGCTCCGCCCCCTGCCTCTCAGGCATATTACGTCACCACGTTGCGCGGGTGTCAGTGGGCTGGGCGTGCGCCGCGGTTCGGCTCGCCGGGATTGAGTGCTGGAGTCCCGTCTGGTCCCACTGCTCCCAAGAGCTTCTCTGAAAGCCGGTGGAAGGCACCGCGCGGGGCTTCCGCTCACAGGGGCGGCTTGTCTGCTGGAGGTAGAGGCCCAGCCGCAGGCGGCTCCACGTGGCGCCTAGCTTCGCGCTTTTGTACCGGGATCCATGCTGGGTTCCACAGTTAGTGCAGGTGGAAAAGCCGGGTTTCCAGGAGCCGACAGCAACCTGCAGAGCTCCAGGATGCTGACCCCTCCCGCGTGCTGGGCGAAGACAGCCGCTCTTCTGCGCCCCTGGCTGTTCTGGGCCCCTGGCAACTGCCCAAAAAAGTCTTCTACATGTAAATATGCTCAGGTTTCTCCTGTACGTAAAAAATTTCTCTAGATTTTATTTCAGGTGGCATTATTCCCCTAAGTTGCCTCCAAGGAGGAGTCTACAGAGAGTTCCAAATTTTGCTATCATGATGTTAATTTAGAAAATTGTTATTGATTTATAGCTCTGGAATTTGGTCGGAACTCAACATTTTTTTTTTTTTAATTTGAGGTTTTCTTCCTGGCCAGATATGTAGTCAGATTTCTAAACTATATATTCGGAGAATAGGTTTTATATTTCGAGATCCAAAATGCCACAGGTCCAATAGCGTTCATGAGTCTTCCTGCCATTGCACCCCCAGCAGCTGGTCATTTTCCTGTTGTCCCATGGGGACTTGGAAAGAAGTGTGGCCTGTTTTGAGACACTGCTTACCATGCAGTCATTTCTCCTGAGGACACTCACTCTAAAAGCCCCCAGCAGCCCCCACTGTGTTCTAGGAAGCAGCTGGCCACACAACAGCTGCTACTCCTAACACCATTGTTTCAAATGTTTGCTTGCCCCTTTCAATCAACCAAGGACTGTCAGTAGTACCTGCAGCCCTCAGCAGCTGTCATCTTCAGGGTTTTGGAGGTTGGTTGGTTTGGTTGGTTGGTTTACCCTATCCCAAGTATGACAGCCCAGCCAACCCAAGCCTCTAGAGTGAGCTCATCTCCCACTTCCATGGTCGACTTCCAGACCTGGGAGTTGGCAGGTGGGAGTCTCACCTTTCCGTTTCTGGTCCAGTAGCTTTGTTGTTTTTAAACCCGGCTCTTCCTGTTTTAAATTTTCTGTTTTTATAATTTGTATACCTATTATGGCTATGTGTTTGAAGCAGTATGTTCAACCGGAACTTCTAGGTTCTAACCTCAACTTGTCTAAATATCTTAATATACCACTTTTTTCATTTAAAAATTACTCAGTGAAATAATTTTTGTAAATAGTTGCCCCCACTTTCTGATTGTCAGTTTGATAATGAGACGCTTTCTAGGTGGCTTGAATACAGGCCCCTCTGTGGACACTGGTCTCAAAGGAAACAGTGATCTCCTAACTGCTAAATGAACTTTACTCATTCTTTCCCCTCCTCAGACTCACTGCAGCAGCTGACATTATAGTGCAGCTCCTCCTCACTCAACAACTGAAATTGTAAAAATTCAAAGTCATTCAACAACTAACATTGTAACAGAGTATCTGGGAGCCCGCTTTCAGCTGGACATAGGGCCAATGGTTTCAGTACACAACCCCCGCACCCTTTCCTAAAACAAGGCTTCCCTGCCTGGTTGTGTCTCCTAAGGTGTTGCTGGCCCTTTCCTCCCTTCATCATTTCTTGCTTGCCGCCTGATCTTGGTCATGAGCAATGAACTGTCATGGTCTCAGTTGTGTGAACACAAGTTGAGCTCTCAACAAATACTGTCAGAATGAATGATCCTCAATTATGAGTTATGGTACCCACTATACTTTAGACAACTTATTTTCCCTTCATTACCCTAAGGTCTCCTATACTTCCCAACCATCATCCTGTGAAAGCACTCATTGCTGTCTGTGCTACCCTCATGTGTGAGGGGTGCTCTAAGGACCTTGCAGACGTGCTGAAGGCTGCATGGCTTGTCCTTCCCAGCTCGATCTCAGCGTTGACTGTATCTCTGAGCTCAGCAATGTCACTGCTCTGAAAACAACCACTGACTTGGGTGGAGATTGCCAGAGCTGACTCGGAATTTGTAGGTGTCCTGTGTTCATAACTACCTATTCTCTCACCCAAGCTCATCGAATATGCAGGAGCTGAGCAGTAGCAATTATTCGTAATAACTTTATTAGGTGTAATTTGCATCTACCTTTTGCAAGGACAGAGCGATATTCTGGGAGCCACACATTTAACACAAGAGCTTGTCCTTGACCCTGCCCCCATCCACTCACACACAGCAGCCGCTTTCTTCCTGGGAAGGACGTGGACAATTTGTATCACACAAATTATTTTGTACTTGCTGTTGACATTCTTTTATCAGGTAAATTACTTGTCCTTATTTTGCTGAAGGCCATTAAGTCCATGAAAGTTTTGTATTGTGAAAAAGCTTTGTTTAAGTTGAGACCAAAAGGATTGGATGTCTTTAAACAATGGGCACAGAAATGCGCTCACCCTCGCCCATGAATGTTTTCCAGAATAAAAGCCAGGGCTCCCGGGTTGGGGGGGGGGGGGGAAGGGCGTCGCTTGCAGCCTATGACAGTGTGCTCCCAGCCCTATGGGTCCTGGTTTATTAGAGAATTATGCTATTATGGTTTGACCCTTTCGTTTGCCTCCTCAGTACCATGATAATTGGGATTCAACAGTCTTCAAAATGTTTTCAGTGATATGGTATAAATTACTTTAAAAAAAAAAAAAAACTTTCCAAGTTGGATGAGTGACAAGTTAGTATATTACCCATGTAACTGAGTCTAGACCTAGAGTTGATTGACTTAAAGACAGAACTGCAGTGTAAGTCATAGTGGAGACGTGTTATCAAGGAGGTTAACTGTTGCTATAATATAAAGATGCGCCATGTGATTGACAAAGGGACTGATCGTGGATAAAGTGACCTTTATGGGAAATCACTCGTTTTAATTTCTGTGAGAATAGAGAACAATGCTGAATATTCTGCGATAATTGTTGCCTTAGTAGGTCCGTCAGAGGAATTGAGTAGGCCAGCAAAAGTGAAATAACCCCCGAAACATATATAAAATAAGAACTGCTAATTGAAATTAACAGCAAATGAAAGTTGTGAGCTGATCAGAATAATTTTCTTGCTTTTCTCCTCAAGTACGTATGGGCAGCAGAAAGGAGGTGGTCGGTGAGGGTCGGGGAGGCGCCTGAGCGTGCTGACACCGGAACCGGGTGCTTTAGCTACAACAGCCACAGGGACTTCTCACAGACCCTGGTTGGCATCTTGATACGGCTAATGGGGCTTTTCCGTTGCTCCTTTTTGGGAATAGCACTTTATTTTTTTTTAATATATTTTTATTGATTTCAGAGAGGAAGGGAGAGGGGAAGAGAGAGATAGAAACACCAATGATGAGAAAGAATCACTGATCAGCTGCCTCCTGCATGCCCCACACTGGGGATCAAGCCCGCAACCCGGGCATGTGCCCTTGAGTGGAATCGAACCTGGGACCCTTCAGTCTGCAGGCCGACACTCTATCCACTGAGCCAAATAGGCTAGGGCAGGGAATAGCACTTTAAATAGCAGTTCTCATTATGAGTACATAGCCATTAAAATTACAATGAAAAAATAATCTTTCTTAGACCACATGTTGTATGTACACTTTCATTTACGTGAAACATCCAGAATGAGCAATCCTGTGGGCATGACAAGTACATCAGTGGTGGCCCAAGACTGGGGTGGGGGTGCTGATGGGCAAGGGCTTTCTTGGGGGGTTGAAAGAAATCTTCTAAAATTAGACTGTGGTAATGCTGCTTGACTCTGTGAATATATTAAAACCACTGAATTGTATACTTTAAATGAGTGGACTCTTTGGTGTGTAATTTATCCCTCGGTGAAGATGGGAACAAACCTTCCTTCTGTCCACCATCTGCGGGCTCTGGTTTCCTCTGATGTCATTATTTACTGCAGCAGCCAGTCAGCGAGCTGAGTATTTGCTGCGATCTCTGACGGTTTGTTTGTTTACCTCTGAGCAAGTTTACAGGAGACATTAAATGCTAGTATTAATTGTGTACAAGAATACACAGATACATTAACATTTCCTTCATGTCAAAATGCAAAAATGTTTCATTGGCTTTCATGTCTTAGAACTAAAAGGTTCGGTGTGTCGCATTTGGATATTTCACAAGAAAATGCAACGTTTACTTGTTCCAGATGTTGTCTGACTCTACAATGCTAACATAAGAAAACGCAGGCTATAGTTTCAAACAACACATTTCGGCTCTGTCTCCCCCTTTGTCTCTAAGTCTAGATGTGAATCTTCTCAAGGCCCTTTGCAACCCAACTCTCCCGTTACAGTTAGGCTGTGCACAGTGACATAGCCAGAACCTGGGACCCAGAGGGTGAGCAAGAAGCTCTGCCTCAGGTGGCTGGTGGGCTGCCTTGGGGCCCAGCGCTTTCTTGGGTCCAGAGTCATGGTCACGGTTCACACCTTGCTTGTGGTCGATGTTGTTGACACCGTGACCAGGGTGGTCTTCAGAAGAGCAGGCCTTTCTGTGTGGTGCCCAGGGTGCATCCAAAGTTCAAACCGTGCAGGCTTGTCCTTTCTCTCCTGCCCTCCTTGCTAGAGGAAGCTCCAATAATTCCAACTTTTCCAGTAATTTCATGTTTTTGCAAAAGCATACTGTACAGAAGTTCATCATTATTATCACATTTATTATTTTTTATTAATACCTCTTCCTTCTGCAGATTTTTGACTGTAGAAGTGTAACGCCCACCAGAGTATGATAAATCTGTTTTCCGAAATTTGTTAAAGTGCAGTGATGTCTTCATTAAATTGTAGGAGCAAATACAGGCCTTCTGGGGTTTTAATGTCTTCTCTCCCTCACCTACCTATGTTCTTGAGCAAGACCTCAACTCTGAGTGTCAGTTTCCTTGCTAAAAAATGAGAATAACAATAGCATGAGCCTCAAAAGATTGATGTGAGAGTCAAGACAGAGAGTCCTACAAGGGCTTAGTGCGGGGGTAATAGCAAGGACTTTCCCCTGTTGATTCAACATTGTTGCCAGTGTCTCCTCTTGCCTTTCCTTTCTTTAGCTCAGAGGCTTGAAGCTGAAAATTGTGCCACACATCAGGTCTGCCTTAGAAGAGACAGAGATTATGAGACATGACATCAAACCAATGCTGGACTATGTTGACATTCACAGAACCTTAGAGTTATAGGCATACCCTATTTGATGAGAGGCCTCACCTAGCCTTTCCCTCCCCTTCCCTTTATGAAGAGTTGCTAATACACTTTGTGAATATTCCGTGACTTAGAACTCACTAATGCTTGGAACTCCAGAAAGCAGGAAAGCAGAGATCCATTAAAAAAAAAAAAAACAATAAAAAAATCCTCATTAAAGAATATTAATACTCATGAATTAATAAAAACAAAGGGAGCAATTGCCTGGAACAAATCCACATTAGCCTTTGATTCTGTCCACTGAGACGTATAAAGGACCGCTCCATTAAACAGGGGGCGGGGGCCAGAACGGAGGCTGCAGCTCCCAGCTGGGCTCCCACCTGCCCAGGTAAGCTTGTCCTGTCCATTAGCCTCTGGTAGGTGCTCTCCAGGTCTCAGTCCCAACCAGAATGATAGAGGGAGATGGATAAGCACCCAGATTATCTCTCAGTGTAATGCAGAACATACCATCACATCTTCACAATTATTTTCGTCCATGAGAGAAAAAAATACGATGGTGTGAAAAGGTCAGGATGAACAAAATAAAACCACAAGCCCTGGGAAAGGTGCACTAATGGCGTGTGTTGGGAGAGGCCATACTGTTTTGAATGCTTTCCCTTATAATTAAAACACAAGACGTGTACATTATACCCTATGTCTGCAAGATTCAACTCAAACGCCTGTGGACAGAACAACTATTATTAAACATATTTATAAAAGTTGAAAAAAATGTAACTGTGTACATAGATTCAGTTTCCTATTAAATATTTGAATCACAGTATTTTCCCCTCAAAGAGTAGAACATGACAAAGACATTTAAGGAAGCTCCTCAAACCAACGCACTCCATTTGATCTTTTTTGGCCAGCCCTGGGGGAGCCACACCAGCATATTTTTAACTCCTATGGTAGAGTCACCTCATCATGGAACCCATAGAAACCAGGATGTTCGTGGTGTCCACAGGACCTTGGGGAGCACCTTGCTCCCTGGTATATCTGCCTCAAAAGATCCCACAGAAACAGTTAGCGTCTATATGACCAGGCAGCAAACCCACAGTCTCTTTCCTTTTTAAAAAAATATATTTTTATTTATTTCAGAGAGGAAGGGAAAGGAAGAGAGAGAAAGAAACATCAATAATGAGAGAAAATCATTGATTGGCTGCCTACTGCATTGGGGATTGAGCCAGGCATGTGCCCTGACCAGGAATCGAACCGTGACCTCTAGTTCATGGGTTGACACTCAACCACTCAACCAGGTGAGCTTGTCCTGTCCATTAGCCTCTGGTAGGTGCTCACCAGGTCTCAATCCCAAGCAGAGCCACACCAGCCAAGCCAAACTCACATTTTCAAAGCTAGAGGCACAAAACTACAGGTCTAGCAACCAGACCATGCTCATTCCTGTGTCTGTGTGCACATGTGTGCTATACATGCCCCAGGAAAACTGCAAGGACATATCTGAGATGTTAGCATAAACAATCAATGGTAATGGGAGTTGGGGTGAAATTCCCTTTCTATATATATTTATTGTGAACAGTTATAAAACATTGAAAGAAAAAAATTTTTAATGAAATTTCATTGAGCATATTTTTACTTTTTTAATTACACCATTAATAAAATTTAAAATTCAGAAATGCCTGTGAGGAAATACACTAGCTATAAAGCTCCCCTTGGTGAGACCACATAGTGAGGAGAGGAGGGGCCCTCGGTGGAGGAAGGGGCCACATGGAAAGTGGGGACCAGCATCGCCGTCCAGTGCTGAGGCCGGAGCTGGAGCACATGTTCATAGAAGTTGGATTTGCCTGACACAGAAATGTTGACCTGTGTCAAACCTGTGGCCAGAATGGAAATTTTGGACCATGTGAGAAACACTGGATTAGTCCTATGTGTTCATCCTATTTTTTACTGGGTTACCCACACACAGGTAATTACATAAAGATTTTAAACAAGTGCCCATGACACCAGGGTTGGCCATCTTGATCGTGTCGATTTGATCAGAACATGATACTTGTTCACAAGTATGAAATCTGTGCCTGTGTCAACCTGCATCCCCTCGCACAGCGTGTTAGGCAGTTGGTGGTCGGCACAGGTGTGCCTTCCCACACACACGTGAGAACCTGATGCAGCACCTGCTGCGCCTGCTCGGTTTGAGTGCATTGCCCTGAATCCATGCATCCATTTGAGAGAAACAGAATCTTGCCACTGCACAGACATGGGCCATCCCAGTCACTGAGACCGTTCAGTCTGAGATTCAGGAGGCTTTGGACTTGAGAAAAGTAACCATGTACATGGCACACACTACACACACCCAATGGCATCTGGAGGTATCTCTCCATCACGTATGTCTGCAGTGACATGACAGTCACACCGGAGGACATGCAGGTAGATGGATGGTGCATACACAGGCATATGAATGCACACAGACACGTTATGCCTGGTAACAAACTTCGCCGTAGTTCAGGCTAGGTTTACCGCCGAATGAACTACAGAGGTGCCCTTAGTGTTCAAAGCCTCTCCTGTTTCTTGATGACAGTGGACTGTAGTCCTGCATGAGGAAGGGCTCTGCCTCTGCCTCCCCAAGCCACGGAGACTACGTCACAGCATCCCGTCCTGCAGAGCCTAGTCACCCTGACGACAGCGGCCCGTTTTGCTTGGTGGCCTGTCCGTGCGGTCCCAGGCGCAGAATCTCCGAGGCAGGCATTACCGTGATTCATATGTCCTTGTCACCCCAGGCAGGCTCTTACGGGGTCCTGGATTTCACGGCGCTTCCCACTGAACACTGCTCATTTCACATAAAAAAGGAAGCAGCATAATTTGCAGATAACCCCCAATAGGAAGCTTAGCAGCTCTGGAGGCTTCATGTTTTTTATTTTTCATAGTGACAGTTCTAGAAACCAACAGCCTAGTGCAGAGGGAGACAAGCAGCTGGTCTTCCTTAGCAGAACATTTTGGGGAACACCCCGGACCCGGGCTGGGTCATGGGACTGTACCCACAGTTGCTGGCCAGTGAGAACTTAGTGCAAAGGTGACCGTTCAGCCTTACCTGGTTTGGCTCCGTGGATAGAGTGTCGGCCTGTGGACAGAAGAGTCCCAGGTTCCGTTCTAGTCAAGGGCACATGCCTGGGCTGCGGGCTTGGTCCCCAGTGTGGGGCGTGCAGGAAGCAGCTAATCAATGACTCTATCATTGCTGTTTCTCTCTCCATCTCCCTCCCTCTTCCTGTCTGAAATCAATAATATATATATATATATATATATATATATATATATATATATATATATAAAACCATTCAGGCCTGAGGCTGCTCCTGTTGGGACATATTACACTGGGTTAGTGGGAGCTCCCCGGGCTGCCCGCACTTGCTCCCAACATCTCTGCTCCCACATCTCCATTGTTCACACACTGGACCCGAGGGGTGGGCGGCAAGCTCACACGAGCCCTGCACACAGGGCAACCCTGAAGTCTGGTGGCTTCTAAAAAGCCAAACCCATTTCATTTCCTGCCACACCCATGACAGGGTGCGTCTCCATGCCCCACACAGGGCCCCACAGCACGTGAGGTCTTTGCAAACAGGTTGGGGAAGGACTCTGAGTCATGTGCTAGTGTCTGGAGAACTTATCCCCTCGAGGGTGTCCCCTGGCAGGCGTCACTCTGCAGTCAGAGTAACCAAGTGCACAGTGGGAGCTCCTGGGCACACATTCTACTGCTCCCTCAGGCACTTGGGAACCTGGAGCTGAGTGGGTCCCCTGTTCCTCCCTGCATGACGGTCTCTGTAGGGTGTGGGCAGCCATGGCCACTGACTGAGGAGGCTCAGACTCCTGGCCCCGAGAAAAACCATTAAAGTGGGGGCTCCAGGGGAGCCCTCCCCTGCTCACGACTTCAACTTCCTAAGGAGGCTCAAGGACTCCCCAGCTCAATTCTTGAGCCAGAACTCGAGTGGGAGTGACCAAAGGGTGGGGCACCCCAAACCGACATGTGATCCAAGTAAATATGGGACATTTTCTACACAACGTGGTGATGGGCCTTCTGCCCTCTTACCAGCTGGGGGCCTCCTATGAAGAGACCTCAGAACTGCCCCTCTCCATGAAGAAACACTCCAGTTTCAGGCATTCTGACCTCCTCCCCCAAAGATCCCAGGTAGTTAGATCTGGGGTCAGTGTACAGAACGGTCAGTGTCTGTCTCAAAAATGGACCCAGGTAGTTCTGAGGAAGGTGGATGCTTCTCAGAGAAATGATGACACTGAATGTGGGTCTGGGGGTCAAGAACACTGGAGAGGAACCGTGTGGCACTGAACTGTCCACACACCCAGGAAGCCGGCCAAGCATGTATGTATTTCCCAGTGAGGATCCAGTGGTAGCTGGGATTCAAAAGCTCAGATTGGATCATGAAGCGGCAGAGCCTGAGTGGCCAGCATTCCCGCTGCAGGAGTTTGTGCTGTGTGGCGAGCTGGCACGGCCGCGGCATATTCAGCCCCACATTTGGCACCTTATGTGCCGCGGCAGCTCAGCCAGGTTCAGTGGCCCTGAGTCGGGGTGGTGAAGGATTGAGAAAAGACAGACAGGAGAATGAAAGCTGGGTCTTGCCGGGACGTTGCCCTCTCTGATGGAGAGAGACAGCGCCACAGAATACGAGACGTGTCTTTATTTTATAGCCAGATTCCACGAGGTAAAGTAAGGGTGCAGTCAAGATGTTTACAACATTCTGGTGGGTTTTGATCCTACTCAGTTACATGCACCTGAACTCCATCAAGCCCACATCGCTCAGGCGCGTGGGGCCACGTGTTCAGACTATAGGTTCCAGCTTACACCTATAGCTGTTGGCTGTAAAGGTGCTGAGAGGACCGTGCCCTCTCATTAGTGCGAAGCTTGAACCTGTCCAACCACTGTAGCCGCTCTCCACAGTGCTGATTCCTCCTGCCTCCAGGATGGTGGACACCTTTGAGCTCTTTGTGTCCTCAGAGCTCTGGCAAAGGATGGTCTGGCTTTAGCCTCTGACCAGCTGCCTTAGGTCCTTCTCTCTCAGTGTCTCTGTAAAGGAGAGGCCTCCTCTGTCCCCATCTCATGCAAGAATCGCATGCAAATCTGTCCCTGGGCCTGGCCTCCTGGAGGGTGGAGGCTCAGGGATACCGGGGACCATCGGGGACCTGGTCTGGCCCGCCTTCCCACGCACTTGCATGCAAGTGTTCTCGAGGCCTCACTCACACGTTGGGTTAAAATGTGCATGTCCAATCATCCACATTCGTTTTCCAGTCAAAACAGCTAGATAATTAACCACTTAATCATGTCATTTGGTGGGGACCGTGAAGACCTAACTGTGCTAGGTGACAACTACAGCAAGAAATACCCAGGATGGGGGTGGCAGGTAAGGGGCTGGAGCGCAGAGGATCCACAGTGGCCAGGAGAGCAGAGTGCTGGTGGACCCTGGGCCCTGTGCCAGGAGCAGTGACCACCCGAGTGAGGGCAGCCAGGTGGGTGGCTGCTTGGCTCACTCGCACTGTGAATGTGCCTGACACGTCACGGTGGTTTCTCCTATGAGTTATACAGTCGCCACGACTCGCCAAGGAACACATTTCTGTGCAGAAATTTTTCTTAATAATAGGAATGAGAGCAGTAGAAAGAAACGTTTTCTAAATAGTGACGCTATTGGAAACGCTCTCCTGCTCCAGCCAGCTGTCGGCTTTCATTTCTTTTCCTTAGGAGCCAAATTGATTCTGCATAAAAAGTCATCCATCTGAACGGAATTTTCCATCAATGTCATTCTGAGAAGGTGAATTAGGCAATGGCAATTGTGAGAAATACATTTAATGCCATCATTATATCAGCGTTAGCCAATCTCGCCACAATATGAAGGTGACTGCATGGTTTTTGTTGTGTTTTATTTTCTGTGTTATGTTTCATGACAGAAAATCAAAAGGAGAAAATGGACCTGTGGATCACACGGGCTCTCACGCTCTGGAGAGGCGTCGCGAATCTGGGCCCTTAGTCAGATGTTCACATGGAAGGCCCTGGACCTTTCTATCCCACACACCAGAGTTTATATGTAAAAAACCATGAGACAGTGTTAGAAATCCTGGTTTAAATACCCGTCATTGTGTTCCTGTCTGAACGCCTTCCCCAGTGTCCTGTCATGTTCCGTAGCGAGTCCCACTGCCCAGGAAGATGCACCTTTGCTGAGCGATGAGGCCACGCCCAGGAGCTTCTGGATATAAAACAAATTGCATCTGCCCTAGCTGGTTTGATGCAGTGGATAGAGCATCAGCCTGCAGACTGCAGGGTCCCAGGTTCGATTCCGGTCAAGGGCACATGCCTGGGTTGCAGGCTCAATGCCCAGTATGGGGCGTACAGAAGCAGCCAATCAATGATTCTCTCATCGTTGATGTTTTTATCTCTCCCTCTCCCTTCCTCTCTGAAATCAATAAAAATATATTAAAACAAACAAAAACAACCCTTTACAAAGGGGGTTTGGGTTCTGCCATTATTCCTCTAATGTAGAGGATGTGAATGTTTACAAAGCTCATTATATATTGTTCTCAGCGACTGATTGTGCCTGTTGTGCCAAAGATAGATTTTTAGATGGTGTAGGTGACTTTTTCACTGTTGGGCTAGATTTACAGCACCAAAGGAAAGAGCCTTGGGTAGAGATTTCCATTTGCAAAGGCAATCAGCACACACATCCTTTCATAATTCACAAAAAGCCAGTGTTTCTCCTGGATCCTTGTAAATATAAAAAGTGTGTATTTGTTCAGACAATTGTTTAGTTCGGGGCTATGGCTTGTATAGTTAAGGCAATTAATCAAGTTTATAGCTCCTTTTGAGTTTTGGGTTTATAATTCTTTGGTCACTGAGTTATGCTACCTCCCTCTACATGTCTGGAAAGATATAATTTATTAGGACAGAATCCTCGCTTGTTAGTATTATGTGCCGTCTTCCAGTATCTAGTTTAGTTAAAGCCCCCCAATTTAGGTTCTGATGGTTTCTATCTACTTAAAGTCCAAACACTTTTGCAAGACAGAACTGTTGTCAATTACAATCTTCTTTTATTTCAGCTTTCTTAGAATCTGTCATTTACTTCGGAATCTTGCACCAGCACTGGTTGGACAGGTACAGCTTGTTCTTCCATTTTTGGGGGGATAGCTAGACCTTTTGTTATTTCCTATCTGATTCATAAATAATCTTTCAAGACCTCAGGAAAAGATCTAGTACTTATTTCTTAATGGTCTCACCTTAAAAATGGCTGCGTCTCACCATTTTGTTACCAAGTAGCTATTACCTTTCCCCATGGATATTCATAACCCAAAACCAATGCTACAGCCCCTCCCCAGCAATGCACATGTTTGGTGGCAATTCCCATCATTAAAAACCTCACTAGGTTTATTTCAACATGTTTAAATTCCAATAGGAATCACTCATTGTAATCTCTGATAAGGTTCCTGTATCCAGAACTGCAGACAATCTTAATTATGTATAAACAATTCTAATAAGAAAGGATATACATCTTTGTTTAGAAGCCAAACCCAAAGCATAAAATGTTGAGAGAATAATGTACAATTAAGGGATGTACAAATGGTCAAAGTAGTAACAATGAGATAAGCAACTTCATAAACATCGTAGCAGAAGCTCACGCAAGAGCTGAATTCCAGTTCCACGGTGCTTACCTCACTGCACCCACCTCACTGCACAGCACTCCCCTTCCCTCCCCCCTCCCCCCCACCAAGACGCCCCTCCATGGGAGCTCTCAGAGCTCTCAAGGAGCTATGAAGCAGGTGCTCGTCACACCCGCATTCCCGGTGAGGAAACTGAGCATGATGGTGGAGTACCTTACCCACGATCACACCAGTAAGCAACAGAGCCCACATGTAGTCTCAGCCTTTAACCCTTATTAAGTAACCTAACGACTCAAAGGAGGAAGGAAGAAAGGAAGGGACGGGGGATGGAGGGAAGAAGGAAGGCAAGAAAGGATGAGGAAGGAAGGAAGGAAGGAAATGGAGAGAAACAAAGGAAAGGACCTCTCTCTGTATATATACACCCTATACATAGGCTATACCACAGGGGTTTTCACGCCGTTGATCTGACCACCTCACGTGGGAATTCTGTCCACACACACACTATTAGATGGATATAAAGCAGGACTCACTGTTTCAAAGTGCTGTGCAGTCTTACATTTTCTAGTCTATTTTCTTTCATTAAGAAAAGGTAGTTTGGAACCACCGAATTGATTTCATGACCCATAAATGGTTGCAGCTCACACATTGAAAACTGCCGCTCAGGTGGAAATCCTTAAATCTTTTTTTTTTTTTTAAACACAAAGGTAACAGTACCAGTTCAGGTAAAAAGGGGAGCCATCTGTATAAACTGCTAATGCAGATGATGACAGATAAAAATGTCAGAATCAATGATTGGCCAGTGGGTGTGGCTTGTGGGTATAACAGAGTGAGGGTTAATTTGCATATTACTTTTATTAATATATATATTCTAATAAAAGTAATATATATATCTATATCATATATATATGATATATCTATATCTATCTATCTATCTATCTATATATAGATATCATAACCTGATATGATTTATATGGGAAGAAAACTATATTGAAGAACATGTAGCATATTCCTCACATTCAAATACATAATGTTCCATAATGGCAGTATTTAAATGCAAAGTAAATATGAGTCTCCACTGATGTATTTACTGTTTCCTTTCCTGGGAAATACAGTAAATACATGGAGGTAAATAGCATGTAGACCAATTGACAGTGAGATGAGAAGAACTCTTTGGTCTCTGTATTAAGACTCAAAGTTACATGCACAGTTCAAGTGTGTGAATGGGTTGCCTCTAACAGCAAACCTCCTGGGTTCTTTGAAATACCTAATCTAATAAAAAAGCAATATGCAAATTAACCATCACTCCGAGACACCTAAGCCACGCCCATCAGCCAAGTCACTCCTATCAGCCAATCAGAGTGGCTGTATGCAAATTAACCCAGCCAAGATGGCAGCCAGCAGCCACAGGGCTAGAGCAAACAGGAGGCTTCCATTGCACCATCGATGGAGTTCAAACTGCCAGCCTAGGCCTGCCAGGCCTCTGCTCAAGGCAACATTTTAATTATAGAAGCCATGGAGCTGAAGCAAACAGGAGGCTTCGTTGCCTGACTAGGCCTCTGCTCAAGGCAACAAAGTTTCAATTATAGAAGATAAATAAACCCCAGAAACCTGATTCCAGCCAGCCTTGCTGGATCGCTGGGTCAATGGGAGCTGTGGGCAGCCTGAAAATGGCCCTCAGCCCCTCACCCAGGCTGGCCAGGCACGCCAGGAGGTGGACATCCTCAGAGGGGTCCCAGACTTTGAGAAGGCACAGGCAGGGCTGAGAGACCCCCCCCCCCAACCAAGTGCACAAATTTTTGTGCACTGGGCCCCTAGTATATATATATTTCAGAAAGGAAGGGCAAGGGAGAGAGAGATAAACATCAATGAAAAGAGAGAATCATTGATTGGCTGCCTTTTGCACACCCCACACTGGGGATCGAGGTTGAAACCCAGGCATGTGCCCTGAGTGGGAATCGAACGGTGACCTCCTGGATCATAGGTCGATGTTCAACCATTGAACCATGCCATCCAGGCTCTTCTGGGTTCTAATACCTGAATGTGGCTCTGGGCCCACAACAGTGTCATTAAGAGTGCAGATTCAAATCCTACACGAAGACTTCAGCTCGGGAATCAAGTTCAAGATGTTAACAGCTGGCCTATAAATTATTTGAACCAAGGATACTTTCAAAAATATAGCTATTAACCTCAAATTTTAATTTTAGGCTTATGTGAAAACTTTCAGACCCCACGGTACATAAAAAGTTAAATGCAAACACCTGGAATTCACTTCCTTTTTGACAGCTGAGCCTAGTGATGGTTACAAAGCATCTAAGTTTTGGCTCAAGTGCTCTACACCCCATGGTTGCAACGAAAGCAAGATACAATGTAAGTTTAATACATGGAAGCATGCCCTCTGCTTTGGCTGTTTATTCATCCCATGACCAAAACAGCTCCTGAAATCTGAGTTTCTAATTTAGAAAGCCTTAAATAGGGAGAGAACTCTTTGGACAAGCCTGGCTAACAGTTTTCAAAAACTCATTAGTCTTGTAAAATTTCAATTTATCCTCTCAAATTTGCAAGGCATTCAGCACATTTACCACAATACCCCTTTCTTTTCAAGTTCTCCTCACCTCCGTCTGCAGTGCCTCATATCATCAATCATCAAGGTGAACACAGGTGTACTGTGCAAAAGCCATGCGGCACCCTGTCACTAATCACTACCGAAACACAGGAAGGGGAGAAGACAGCAGAGTTCTTTGGTCAACTGGCTTATCCCTGACTTCTCCAACGTCTTTAAAGCGCTGAGGATGTTTCTGACATGTAGCACCAGTCTCAGCCCGTTGTCACACATTTGCTGGCCATGGACAATGCCCACGGCTTCGGGCTGGCTCCGTGGCTGTGATGGTGACAGCTGAGGTAAGGAGCGCTCCCATGGATGCAGGATTAGTGCTCAGCTGACACCCTCTGTAGCTTAATTCACTCACCTCCGGGGCTCACAGTACACCTGTGACTCGCTAGCAGTGGATCCCGAGGATCCCTCTGCTGTGGATACCAAACCCGCGAAGATGCTCCTACAGACATGAGTGACAGTATGAGTAGCTGGAATCAGCTGGAAGGTGACGGCCTGACTAACTCGGAGGGAGGAGGGACATGCGTGATTCCCACCTGCATGGACTTTGCCAGCACGCTCAGTGCCAGCACGAACCAGCTGCCTGCTTCTGCATACACTTGGTGTCAGAGCTCAGTATGTGGGTCCCTTGATGCCGCACCCACGTGAATAAACCTAACCCCCCTGAGACTCTTTCCCTACCCCTTTTGTACACTGAGCCTCGCCCCAGATTTCCAGATGCACAGTACCCTAGTCTGTCCCTCACGCCTGCCGCACTCACTGTCAGCTAGTCACAGTGGGAGCTGCCGGTACAGAGAGCCATCAGTTGGCCTAGCCTGGTGTGGCACCTCTGCTGGGCTTTGCTGCCGCTTTCCCAAGGCTGCCGCATGGCAGGTCTGTGGTTGCTCTGCTCGTACATGGCTGGTGGCCTCTCTTCAGGAGGGACGGGTCTTGAAGACATGAGTGAGCTGTCCTGGGAAGAGCCAGGGACAGGCATCCTGGAGGGAGGGAGCTTCCCAGGGATGGCTGGTGTCCTGGGGGCTCCTTGACGGAAGCCCAGTGAGCGAGTGCCCCCAACCCCATTGCACAAGCCCTGGATTTAAGGTTTGGAGAGCACGAGGCATAAATTGGGAGTGTCAGCGCTGGGATTCAAGCTTCGGCCTCTGTCCGAGAAGCCCTTGCTCGTCAGGAATCAGCACCCTATCCACTCAGAGGCTCGGCTCCCAGGGTGGCAGAGTGGATCTCTGGCAGGGATCCTGAAAAAGTTTTGCTTTCCTGATAAAGAGATGGAGAACACTGACCGGTTTGGCTCAGTGGATGAGGCGTCGGCCTGCGGACTCAAGGGTCCCAGGTTCCATTCCAGTCAGGGGCATGTGCCTTGGTTGCGGGCACATCTCCAGTTGGGAGTGTGTGGGAGGCGGCTGGTCAATGTTTCTCTCTCATCGATGTTTTTGGCTCTCGGTCCCTCTCTCTTCCTCTCTGTAAAAAGTCAATAAAATATATTTTTAAAAAAAGAGATGGAGAGCTGATTTCAGGCCTCATGCCCTCTGCTCTTCTTGTTCTTTCCTAGTGGAGCGTGGATGACATGTCTGGGACTGCAGCAGCCACCTTGTGGTTGTGAGGTCATGAGGACAAGCCAACACATGAATGCCTCTGGTGGCGCCAATGGGCATCCAAGTCTCCCCAGCAACCACCTGTGCCTGGGTTAAAAGGGAAATAAGCCTCTACTTAAGGTATTAGATGGCATTTATGTTATTTGTAGTCAAATGCAAATTTAACTGATAGAGGAAGGGCCTGGGGGAAAAAGGGTGTAAGGACCCTGGGCACCTTGTGTCGTGTGGAAGACAGTATCTATCTATCTATCTATCTATCTATCTATCTATCTATCTATCTATCTATCTTTCTATCCATCCATCCTCCATCTATACATCCACCATCCATCCATCACTTGTCTTCTATCCATCCACCCATTATCAATCCATCAACACCATCTATACATTTATCATCTCTCTATTCACTATCCATCCACCTAACCACCCATCCATCCATCCATCTAGCCATCCATCATCTATTGCATTAAGTCAGGAATGTTATAGGATTTAACACATACTTTTGCTCATTTACATCATTAAATGTCCCTGCTACAGATCTCTTTTATTTGATGCGCTTGCTCTACACCCAGAAGGTGTGCTGTAATGTGCCCTTACTTTTAGGTTGGTTCTGTTCATGAGCAGAGCTAACCAGCCAAGCCGCTAGTGTGCGCACTCTCCCGCCAGCTCTCCCCCTGGGGTGTTACAGGGTTTCTGTGTGAGGGAAGGAAAGGGAAAGTGCTCAGCAGTTTCCTCGTGCGCCCAGCCTGCCCATTGGTGACATGACTGTTCCTGCAGAGCGAGCAGGAACCTGACACACGTGACATTTACAATAAAACAGTATGATGTGACTGAGCAATGTGTGTGGTGAAACAGGAAGCAGTGCTGATTCTCAGTTCATAAAATGGCACCTCAAGGGATGAGTGGGCAGAACCGACTGTGGACTGTGGGGAAGTGGCCCCCGTGTTGGTGCTGGCTGGTGGGGGTGAGACGGTGGCAGGAGCCTCGCTGGACCTCCTGCAGAGGCCACGGCTGGGACCCTGTGTGCCAGCAACACTGGGCCCCAGCCTCACCCTGATGGCCCCTCTTGGTCTAGACTCAGCAGTGCCTGACACCCTTGAAACTCATCCTGAGGGCACCCCACCAAACCAACGCTGTCCCCTCACTGCTCAGCGGTTGTATTGGTGGCAGAAATCCTAGAGGCTGGAGACAGCAAACTGCCTTCGAGAGAGGAGTCAATGTACTAGCCTCAGTGGGGATGACAGGCCTTCCCAGTAGTCCCCTCCCAGGAATCCCCCTCCCTCCCCTCTCCTAACCCCCACCCCTCCCTCACTCCCTCTGCAGTTCATTCTAAAGGGTAGGTTGGGGTATGGGGTAGTTTTTCTGTGGTTACAAATATGGTTTTAATGCTGTTATAATTTTTACACAGCCTACAATTATTCTCCTGATGCTCCCAAAGCCAGCCAGCCTCCACAGAACACTGCACAGGCAGTGCACTGCCTCGGCCCCCTGCCGTGTCGGGTTCACACCTGATCGGCCCCAGAGACAAGGAATGCTGAGCCATAGCCGGTCCCTTGTCTGTGTTTCTCACATGCATGCCCCACGGATGCATACATCCCACACATATGCACACACCTCACAGATGCATGAGACCCGCAGATGCCCACGCTCACAGATGCACACGGATCCTGGCCAGCTCCCTGAGGCTCGGCAGGTAAGGCTCGTGCATTTGCTTGGGTGCTCAGCATGCTGCCCTGAGTACCACTGAGGTGGCTTGTGTGACCTAAACTGACGCCAGCAGGCAGGGAGGGTGTCAGGACTGGAACTCATCATCTGCTCCCTTTCCAGGGCCTGTGAGAAATTCTTGATTTGTCTTCAGTTAAATACCAAGTTCAGCTCCGATTTCACTTCTTTGAAGACCTCAGACTGTTTCTAAAACTGTGCATCCAACTCAGGCCACTGGAAAGGTTTCTGGGTCCAGAGCTTAGCCTCAGGGACCATCCTTGAAAACAACCAAATTATGGTTTCAATGTAAAGCTTGTTCTCTTTCTATTCTCCAGCAAAAACTGTTGGCAAAAGTGGTAGAATCAAGGTCAAAACAGAGAAAAGGCCAGCAACACCAAGCCAGGAGCTCAATTCTGGGGAAGACAGCCACGCAAACGAGAACAGACAAAAGGCAGGCCTCCCACAGGCAAGGAGTTAACCCTGAGGTTTATGTTCGCAACACACCATGAGATGGACGGAGCTCACGGAAAATGTTCCGAGTTCCTCAGGTGAAGCTAATCATTTACAAGTATTTATTGATAAAAGTTCATCTTCCAAAATGGCCTGTAGCTCCTAATTGAAAATCTGTGAGCTGACTGCAACCAGAGGCTGTGAGATGCTGGGGGTGGCAGGGGGGGTTGAGGACATTCTCGTCTCTGCCGGCCTCTCTCTGCTGCTGTGCAGCTTCGGGACTGGCTGCCCTGAGTGGTGCTCCCCTCTGGACATGCGCCAGTGATGCTCTAGTCCTTTCTGGGGAGTCACAGGCAGCTCGACTTCTCACCGCCCCCCCCCCGCCCCCGCCCTGGTCCCTGAGTTACAGGAACCATCTGGGCGCAGGCCTGCTCAGGGATCCCAAACCCAGCATTTTAAATTGGCATCCGCTGAGCAGCCTGCACCTAACGCTGTGAGGAAAACTCACTAACAAAGCAAAACAAAGCCCCAAACAGAACACGAAAGATGAAGAAAAAATGTCAAGGAAGTGTCCGTGTTTCTTGCTCACTGCACATACTCACACCCCGAAGAACTGGTTGAGACCAGAGGACTTCCTAGGAAAACAGAACTCGGCCTCTTTGTGAAGGAAAATGGATTTATAATTCAAAATCTTAATTTATCCTTAAATGATTCGAATGAATCATAATTTAAGTTTCTAGATAATTTTTCATTATTTATCCCTAAGGCTTTCACCATGTGAGATGTGGACATATGTTTTCCAAGGCTGCTTGTTTGTCCTCAGTGGTGGTGGTTGAGGGAGGCTGTGACATAATTCCTCTGGGTAATTTTAGGTCATAACAAAAGCTGCTTTTGAATTTCCCTTGATGCAGCAAATAGGAGAAATAAGACAGAAGTGTGTTGTATCATTCGTGTAATTAAGAGGTCTTCCAGTTACAAAAGAAGTGTGATGAGTTGTCATTCAGATGCTTAAATCCCTGCTTGTAAGAAGTTAAATTCAATTATCCTGTAAGTTAAGCTTGGAAGAAAACATAAGGCATGGAATCAGTGAGTCCATAAAGTATCAGATGGAGAGTGAAGCAAACAACTCACATGTCTGTATAAATCCTGGACTGTAAGATCATACTATAATTTAAGAATATGTGCATCATACCAACCTAGAAAGTATGAGAGGGAGCAGGTTACAAAATTCCCATGTTCACAAATAGTCCCATTTTGGAACTACCTGTCTCCGTGTTTGAGTCACTGAATGTGTAGGTCCTCACACCCTTCGCTTCCTGGGCTTGGCTGGTGGATCGCTGTTTCACTTGGTGACATAAAGAACTTTGGACATAACAGAGCAGGACGGTACTTACATTAAGGGCATCTCTTTCCTGTCTCAGCAGCGCGGATTATCTCTCACTAGCCTACTCCTCGCTCAGTGACATACTGAATGCAGTTGGAAGGGGGTGAGCAAGAGGCAAAGCTACCCATCTGTAATACTGCCGGGGAGGTTCGACCAAACAGTGCCGGCTGTTACAAATCAGGACAGGACCACCGATGCTAATGGCTTACGTTCTTCGATACCACTAACAGGAATAACAAGAAATAACCATGGCCACAAGTTGCATACTCTTTTGAACACATATACATCTCACCTTAATGAGAAGCCGTATTGTGCCTGTGCGCACACAGTACCCGGGACACAAAGCAGGCCACTTTACGAGACTCTTTACAAGAAAACACAGTAAGCATAATGTCCACAGAGCTTGATTTTATTTTACCTTAAATATAATTGCATTTTAAAAAGCTTCAATGAATTCAATGATTCAAAAAAAAAAAAAAAAAAAAAAAAAAAAAAAAAAAAAAAAAAAAAAAAAAAGTCAAAGATACCAACATATTTCTCATGGTCCAAAAATGATTCCACACATTTTCTTTAGCAAAGTCATTTGTAATAGATTTCTCAGTTATATTCTTAGGTAATCATTTGTATATTCTCTCTATAAATACTGTCAGTCTGTCTAGTGAATTTTGGGGAGAAAAAGGAAGGTGTACATTGGTAGTTCTTACTGAAAAAAACACAGAGCTTTATGAAGTGGGAAGGATTTTAATATCAAATTCTACTCCGTTTTTACAGACAAGGAGGTGGAGGGGAGGGAGGGGCTGAAGCTGTCATGTTGCACAGTGAGGCCAGCCTGGCCCTGGTGGCCCGTCCAGTGCCCACCGCGGAGCAAGCCACGCTGGGCCACAGATGAGGGGAGACACTCACCCCCAAGCCTGTTACCTCGGTATAAACATGTGAATAGAATGGTAGGAAAATGCCTCTAGGGTGATTTCATTTAAACTTGTCTTTTCTTAAAAAGCTGATATAACGCTATTTCCACTTACTGGAAAAGGGGAACTGAAGTTTCTTCCCGGTTCCGCAGAGTACTTTGCAGGTCAGGTTTTACGGTGGCTTGAAGTCAGCAAACAGGCCCGTTTTCCACATGCCCCCAGCAACTTCCCAGCGGAGACAACAAGCCTTCCCTCCCGACCCCGTCCGGCAATGGGCGAGTGAGCCTGGGCTTTCCCACAAAGGGCTGAACCTGGAAGCCCGCAGGGGGGCTGCATGCGGTTCCACTCCACGTGCGTGACACTGTCACCTGCTGCAGACACGTGAGAGGGAAATGAGGGTCTGGGCTTGCGTGGCATCAGGCAGACAGCCAGGATCAGGGCAGTGGTTTGAGGCTGGTTGTGCTGGGAGCGTCCATGCCGCCTCATAATGAAGAAATGCCTCTGATGGGGCCCTCACCCGACTCTTTGCGAGGCTTGGGCAGGAGCCGCTGTGTCTGCCACGCACAGGAGGGAGAGGCAGGCAGGGAACCCACACGCCTTCAAGCTGCCACCGGGATAAAATTCAACAGCGGAGAGTTTAAGAACAATTGCTTTTTAGCCCTTTAGCCATATTTTTAATTGGTGTTAAATGGTAACGGTTCCTGTAACGCACTTAGAACAGAAACATATTTAAATAAATAATATTTAGGGACTGCTGGCATTTGATTCTTTGTTATATAATCTAAACAACCAGAGTCGATGCTACAAAGTAGCAAATACCCAGGGCTCATGAAGCTGAACCGCCTCTGGTTTTACACCGGAGATTATTTTTGAAATAAGTATATCCCTGTCTCCTCCTTTCTCTCCCCGCAGTTTAATTTATATTGTTTTAAATGGTTATAGACATCTTTGCTCTTTTCTTACCATTAGAAACACCCCAAATTTACTGATTTAGTCACTTTCTCTCCCATCATTTCTAGACTAGCAGTGAAATCAACATGGATTAATCCCTAAGGATGATGACAGGTGGGGAGGGTGGCTGGGCAGTTCAGTTAGTGGTTAGTACCTTGTCCAGTTCTTTAAAATCCCCTGGCACTTCCTAGGTAAAAGTTACTGTGGCTCCTAGGTATCAGTAGTTACTAAAGAAAAAAAAAAGAAAAGAAAGAAAACGGATTATGTATGTTGAAATCCAGGAGCTATTAAATATTTAAAGTTGTAAGTCTTATCAGATGTTGTGAGTGAGGTAAAGCTTCTTTCAGAGCCGAGAACGTCTTCCACTGGGAATAACGGGGCAGGTGCGCCCGCGGTTTGCAGTGGCACCTCCCTTTCCAGTGCCTGGGGGAGGCACTATCTTCCCCGGGAGCCGACGACAGTAAGGTCACTGAGCGCAGTCATTTTTGGACACTGCCCACAGCCCCTAACAGGCATTTTCTACTCTGTCCTCTTCCATCGTAGATGAAAAAAATCCACAATCTGGAGGCTGCCTTTTTATTTCAGAAAAAAAGGGAAAACTAAACATTTCAAGACCAATCAAGACACACAGAGATACTGCTTACATCTGAGCAGTCAACCCACATTGACCTTCCTCGGAGAAACATCAGGGATGTACACCCCCCCGTAAGTGAGCCCGTCACCTCAAACTCCACTGCTTCAATTCGAATAATCAAGGAACGTGATTCGGAAATAGTAGGACATCCTGCATTTTATTCAACTCCATATGACAAAATAGGAACCTAGACTAAGACATCCATTTTGATCAGCAGGTGTGTCGAGCCACAGATTTCATCATAAAAAATATTGGATCTAGGTAACAATCCCCGCTGCTCGGGGAGGCCCTGGCCCCACATGGCATCCCAGTAGAAAAATAGTGTCTCTCTTCACCATGCAGAGAGGGGCGGCCTCGCCCTGAACACAGGGGGTCAGTCTCGAGGTCCTGTCTTATTTACACACTTTACATTTCTCTGAAGTTATATATACACATCCTCTCGGGAGAAGACAGAACCCGACACGGGATCAAATACTAACAACAAAAAATTCACACCAAAAAAGGACACAGATAAATAATAAAAACATTCAACTGCTGAAACACAGCAACAGGAAGCCACCTGTTTCTCTTCCCAGCGATGCTGAGACAACCCCTCGCCCCCATCCCACCAGGAGGGGCGGCGGCACATCGGGGGACACGACCCCCTCCCTCAGAAAACAGGGCTGTGGAGCGAGTTCAGAGTTCATTCCGGACAGAAGCAAACTTGGCAGTCTGCTTTGTTGCGATTCTTCCACACTGGCCAACGATGAGATCTGTCTGTCGCTGCTGTGGCTGTGTTGGAAAGATTATCCTATTTTTCTGTTTCAGATGAGATCGCAGATTCCTTCTTCAGGGCACTGGGACCCTAACGTCTCTGGGACAGTGGTGCTGGAGGCAGTCCATAGTCTCAGACTGCAGCCCGCTCGCTCCCAACGCACAAAATGAGGTAGAACAGGCAGCCCCGCCCCCACCGCCAGCCCCGCCCACCACCCGTCCACCTGGCTGCAGGGTGGGTCCTCACTCAGGCAAGGAAGTCACCAGCATAAACGACTGGTGTTCTGAGTAAAGGAGGACATTGTGCTTTGTTTTCATCTGAGAAGGTAACAAATCCACCAGGAATGGAGCGAATTTCCCAGTTATGACTGATTATCCTGCCAGACTGATATTTCTCCCCAGTTTACGGACACAAAGACCAGGGCTCCGCCAGGCAGGGCTCCCTCGTGGGTGTGTAAGACAGAGATAGAGATAACAGTAAAACTGTACCTACACAGCCTCGTCTTAGCTCCTGGCTCCCACGGTGGCGCCTTCCTAAGATGAATTCATCAAAGTTTCCTTAGAGGGGGTCAAGTTCTTAAATGCGCTTTGTAGAAAAGTTAAGTCATTTTAACGGAAGAAATGGCAGGCCCTAGGTTACTACGGAACTGAGAGGTCTGGGTGGCTTTCCTGTCTTAAGAAGCATCGATTTCTCTTGTTGTCTGACCTTAAAACAAGAAACAATAACAGTTCCCCACCCCCCCCATTTTCCTTAAATCAAAGTACTATTTATAAAATACTTTACATCTTTTTAAATCTTCAAATTATAGACAAACCTCCCTAACACAAAATACTAAAAGTGCAACAGTATAAATTAAGAGTTTGCAACCACATTATACAAACATTACCTCTTTATTGTACAGCTTTTGATACGTGAAATATTCACTCACAACCGTTTATAATGTTGTGAATAATTTACGGTGATGCTCGTCTGTAACTGGTTCCCAGTCACTGGGCCACAGACCACACTAGAGAACAACTGTCCACATAGCAGCTACAAACATTTAAATAAAAATAAAAAAGGCTTGTTACTGACAGGTACTTGCACACAAAAAAGCATGCTATCTTTCCCAGTGGAACTTCACAATTCTGCCTGCATTGAAATAACCCACTTATTTATAGTAAAACAAATCTTGCTTTCAAAAAAAAAAAAAAAAAAATCACACTGCCAGATGTATTCTGCAGTACGAAAGCTACCTTTCAAGTTGGGGCTGCATGTCTGTTACCCGCATAATCGTAACATTATAAATACTACAGACAAAGGTACAGTCATAAGACACGATGTTGGGCGGACGGGACCACGTCTTTAGGATGAGAGTTCTGAAAACGGAGTTCAAGGTCTAACTATTTTGAGTGAGTGTCGCTGGAACACCGCAGGGGACCCCTCGGTTCCCTCCCGGGATTATTAGGTTTCGGGAGGAACAAAGCAGATGTGCTCGGAGCCCTTTCTGTTCCCAAGGTGGTTTTCCAGGGACTTCTGATTTATGTGTATTTAAAGGTTGAAGAATTCTCAACAACAGTCAAGCTCACTGAGAAAGGACCATGCAGCACTTACGAGATGGCCTTCCAGCAGCCACACAGCTAACGAATTTTCTGCCACGGGGACAATTTTAAGGAGAACCCGGGTACGGCAGGTGAGTACCTCATGGTCACACGTCACAGTGTGTAGGAGGGACGGAACGGCAGACGAGCTGCCGTGCGCAGGCTAGTTAATCCCGATCTCCTTGTTGTCCTCGATGAACCTCGTGAACGGCCGGCTGGCCCCCGTGTCGGAGCTGGCTTTGTCCAGGCCTACCATGGGTGGGCTGCTGCCAGTGCGCGCCTTGTCCATGCCGGCAGCCAGGGAGCCCACAGGGGGCATCGCGCTGCCTCCCAGACTCACCGGGAGCTGGGGGATGCCCCCGTTCTGGATGACAGAAATCTCATTGTTCTTCATGGCCAGACCGTTGGTGATGGCTGCCGCATACTGATTCCAGAAACTGGGGTCCACATTCATGGCACGCGCTGCCAAGTCCTTCTGAAACATTTCCGAGAACTTCAGGGCATCGCCCCCCAGCAGAGCCATGGGGTTTTCCACGGACAGGCGGCGGCCCCGCCTGGCAGGGGCGTTGTTCCACATGTGTGTGCCCATGTGCACCTGCGTGGGAGACAGGGGACCATCAGTGAGCGGCAGCACGAGGCAGTGTGCCTGTGGACGCATGCCCCACTGCCATCCACATGCGCGACTCACTCAGAACTTGTTTCCACTTTCTGTTCCCATCCTACTAGTAAGCCAGTCCACATGAGGCAAATTTTTCTGAGCATCTTATGCTTCAACTAGAGGTTCACAAAATTCATGCACCCCGGGGAGAGGGGGGCGGTTTCCCTCAGCCTGGCCTGCACCCTCTCACAGGCCAGGAGCCATTAGTTAGACATCCTTAGCACTGCTGTGGAGGCAGGAGAGGCTCCCACCACTGCCACGGTTGAGCTCACCAGCCATGAGCCTGGCTTCTGGCTGAGCAGTGCTCCTCCTGTGGTAGTGCACTGGCCACCAGGGGGCAGCTCCTGCATTGAGCATCTGCCCCCTGGTGGTCAGTGCGCATCATAGCCACCATCAGTCAATTTGCTTATTAGCCTTTTATTATATAGGATATGACTTATTTTTATTCAATACAAAAAGCAAAGCCAGCCAATGCATTAATGTTTCTTCCAATTGGCGGACTTGATAGAACACCTTCCCTTCCACAAGGTGTGAGATGAAGACCCCCAGAGGATGTTCCAAAGCTCAGGGCTTCTTGGCTCCTGAGCCTGGCATAGGGGGCCTCTCCCTGCCCCATTAAGTCCTCTCATATGTGAAACTCTTGGCTCCACCCTGCTTGCCTCTCAAACACAGAGGAAGCATCCTGGGCATATGAGGTCAGCCGAAACCTCAATAAGTAGAAGCCACATGCACTGGCCTTTTCACAGTCTCTGAAGAGGTCACCAAGACCCCAGCAGGTGCCTGGCACAGCCAGAGGGCAGCACATTTGGCTGAGAGTGGGACACGGGCCTGCATGTGCCACCTAGTGCCTGCCACACACTCCACTTCCCGGGGAACACGGACAGAAGGCTGGACCTGAACTATGAACACAGGGCCAGCTCTTCGCTCTGGCCTTGAGCTATATGCGCTTCTCACCAAATGACCACAGCCCCCTCAGCAGCCACAGGACAAACAGGACCAGCTCCTGGCCTGGGGCAGGATGTGCATCATTTGTATCATGGGGAGATGTTTAAAGCCCAGCCTGTCTTGTCATCAGTGTTCCACAAGATTCTAGACAGCTGGGCCCCGGGCCTGCCCACTCGGTACGGTGTCCATCACCCCAACAGGCTGCTGCACTGCAGAGGCTGCACAAGCCCCCAAAGGGAGGGGAGATGCTCTACAGCCGAACAGCATGCACACGTAACTGTGAGCGCGTGCACCCGAGTGCACCCATGGCACACACACATATGCAGATGGCACACACACGAATGCAGACACCACACAGTACACACATACTATACATATGCACACTACACACATGCACGCTCCCACATACACATTATATACATGCAAGGCACACACTACAGAGGTGTACACACACTGCACACTCGTGCATATACATGCACACACTGACCCACACCCACCCACACTCACACTCTGCATGTATGCACACCACAGGTGCTCACATATTGTTTTGCATGGGTTCTCCAGCAGCGCCTCCCCTGGTCAGCAGCAGCCCCGCCTGCCACATCTCTAGGAGTGGAGGGCATCCCTGGTGTCCCCAGGGCTCGAGGGGGGGGCGGAGGAGGGGGCCCCAGCCTGTTCCCTCACCTTGAGGTTGCCCTTGGTGGTGAAGGCTCTCCCGCAGATGGTGCAGCCGAACGGCTTCTCCCCGGTGTGGGTGCGCTCATGGATCTGCAGGGCGCTGGCCGAGGAGAAGGTCTTCCCACATGACTGGCAGTTGTGCTGCTTGGGTGTCCGGCGTGGCGGGGGGGCCAGCATGGGTGCAAGGCCGGGGCTCATCACCGCCTGCGGCCCGGTGGGCACCTGGACGGCGGCCTGCAGTGGCGGGCCTTCGCCCAGCGTGATGGCTTTGCTGTGCCCATTCACCTCCATTTTGATCATGGCAGGCGCGGAGCCGGTGACCAGGCTAGGTGCGCTTTGGCTGGGACCTAGAGCAAAGTTGGGGTCAAATAACGGAGAAGGCAGCTCTTTCAATTTGTGGGTCAGCAAGTGCTGTTTTAAATTACCCATAGTGGAGCACCCGCGCCCGCAGACCGCGCAGATGAACGGGCGCTCCTTAGTGTGGCTGCGGTGGTGGATTTGCAACGCACTCCTGCAAGCAAAAGGCTTGCCACAGACACGACACATGGTGCGCTCACACTTACCCCGATCTCTGCTCAGGAACAGCAGGCTAAAGGGGGCCTCCTCCTTGATGGCCAGCCGGCCAGGGGGGGCAGACGTCAGGTCCAGCGCACCTCCATTTTCGGGGGCAGGGGGTGGACTGTCTGGCCTTTCCGTCTTTAGCGGAATGTCCTGTGGCTCCTCGTGGTTGCTGAGGCCTGGGGACTTGGAGGGCAGGCTCTCGCTGTGGCTGTGGACGGGGGACAGGGCCTGCATGGAGGAGGACGACTCGGACAGGGCCGGGCTGCCCGCACTGCGGCTCTCCAAGTCGCCCACCGCGGACGAGGAGTCGTTGCTGAGGCGGTCGCTGTCCCCGGACCCGTTCTCCACGGCCTTCAAGGCAGTCAGCTGCGGGCAGCTCATGACAGAGTCCATCATCTTCATCTGGTTCTCCAGCGCGGCAATGCTGGAGATGACAGACGGGGGCGAGGGCGGGCAGGAGCCCGAGTAGGGCAGCAGCGGCTTGGAAGGGTCGCCGGCTGTGTCCTTCAGCTCCACGTCCTCCTCCATGGAATTCTCATCCACGTCGTCCTCGAAGCTGCTCAGGGCCTCGGCAGCTTTGTCGTCGTAGGGGAGCTCGGCGTCCATGGCGTCCTGCAGGCCCTCGGGCAGCGGTGTGTTGGGGATCTGGCCACCCATGTGCATGCGGATGTGCTGCTGCAGGACCACGGCGTTGGTGAACTTCTTCTGGCAGATGGGGCAGGAGTGCTGCACGCGCAGCGGCGGCTTCGCCCGGTGCACCCCGAAGTGTGTCTTCAGGTTGCCCTTGGTGGTGAAGGCGCGCCCGCAGATCTTGCACTTGAAGGGCCTCTCCCCGGTGTGCGTGCGGTAGTGCATCTTGAGGGCGCTCTGGCAGCTCAGCACCCGATGGCAGATGACACACTGGTTGGGGTCGGTCATCTTCTTGTCGATGTTCTCCACCAGCTGCTGCAGCTTGGACGTCTCCGACGTCTGCATGGAGTCGAGCAGCCCTCCAAAGGGAAACTTGGCCTTGAACGGGTCAGAGCTGGCCACGAGGACCGGGCTGCAGAGGCCAGTGGAGGTGCTGTTGTCCGTGAGGGTGGTGGTGGGGGCCGATGTGGATGTGGCAGAGACCTGCCCGCCGGAAGGGATGTCCCCCACCCTGGCATTTACACAAGGCAGGCTCACAGGCTCGGTTTTGGTCAGAGAGGACCCGCTGAGCACAGGCTGCGGGGACTCGGCGGTCACTGGGGCACCCGACTCAGAGGTGTTGAGGCCGGGGGACAGAGAGGGGCATTCGCTGGATGCAGGCGAGGGCCGCTGCGGGGAGCGGCTTGCAGGGGTGAGGCTGGGGGAGTCGGCGTAGCTGCCAACACCCGGGATGGTGGGGGGCAGCTGCAGCCCCACCGACGTGGGCACCGTAGGCAACACGGGCTTGCTGTCCAGCCAGGTGGTGACCGGTTTTTCTGGGGGCAGTGACATGCCGTAGGGAATCCCGGAGCAGGTGGGCACATTGTCCAGGTACTCGGGCACGGGGTAGGGGTTCATCTGGATGTGGGGGTACTTCTCCTTGTGCCTCTGGAAGTGCACCTTCAGGTTGCCCTTGGTGGAGAAGCGGTTGCCGCAGATGTTGCACTTAAAGGGCCGCTCGCCCGTGTGGGAGCGCAGGTGGATCTGCAGGGCGCTGTCACTCCCGAACACCTTGGCACAGAACCTGCACTTGTGCTTGAAGAACGGGTCCTCGGCACTGGCCTTGGGCTCGAACACGGACACGTTGGGGGGCTTGCCCTTGCGATGCTTCATGAGGGCCGACAAGGGGTCCAGCGCGTTGGCCGTGGCCGCGATGCTGACCAGCGGGTTGGGGAAGATGACGCTGCTGGCGGAGGTCTGAGGTAGAAGAGGGTTTGGCAGGCTGGGCACCGAGCTGAGCAATGTGCTGGGCCCCAGGGTGGGCGGCGTGGGAGCTTTCTGGGGTTGCGAGGTGCTGCTGGAGGCACTGGCCACCGAGGCTGGGGCAGCGCAGGCAGAGGCTGCGCTGGAGGATGCCGGCCCGCTGGACTCAGGGACCGAGGGGCCCCCGCTGGGGATGTGGGGGGTGCTCGCCCCAGAAGCTGGCTGTGACAGTGGCTGGGCGCCCTCGTAGGCTGTGGACTGGGCAGCAGGGCCTGGTGCTGTGAGGACATGGGCAGCCCCGGTGGGCAGCTGCAGGGCGGAGTGTGTGGCCAGCCCTGGGAGCTGGCTGGAGGCGGGAACAGGGGCGCCCTGGGCCCCCGCCGTGGCCCCGGGGTTCAGCGACGGCCTCAGGGGCTGGCGGCTCATCATGGCCACCTGGCTGCGGATCTGCTCGATGAGCTGCAGCTGGTGGATCTGCTGCTGCTGCAAGGCCATCAGCTGCTCCAGGATCATGGGGACTGCCACCGCCGTCACCCCGCTGCTGGAGCCAACCGCACCTGCAGCTCTCGCATTCTGGGAGAACTGCGCCACGGCCACCTTAGTGCTCAGCAGGGTCTCCAGCGTCACGTTGGTGCTTGGCATGCTGTAGGTGGGCGCGGGCGCCGGCTCGGGGGCCTGCGGGAGAGGCGGCTTCCCCGGGAGCGAGGGGCCTGGGCTCTGGAAGGTCTTGTCGCCCACAGTGGACTCCACGTCCATGGGCTCCTCCTCCTTCTCGGGGGGCCTCACCTCGCTGCCCTCCCCGCTCTCTGGGGGCGCCGCCTCCTCAGCAGCCTCGCTCTCCGTCTGCTCACTGGGAGAGCTGGCTGGAGAAGGTTCTGGAAACTCTTCCGCGGCCGGTGCCGGCTCATCTTCGTTGACGATCAGCACCAGCGGGTTTTTCGTGCAGGTCTTCTTGTGCCGCAGGAAGTCCGTCCACTTGAAGAACTCGGCACAGCACTTGTCACACACGCTGGTCTCCTCGCCGCCACTCTTGCTGTCGTTGCCGCTGTCGCCGTCGTCCCCACCTTCCCCGGGGGCCACTGCAGAAACCGAGAGACTGCGTCAGCCAGCAACCGGCCACATCACCCGCCCTCCACTGCAAAATTTTGCACATACGTAAAATCAATATTTTTTATTTTGTACAAATTACCCCACTTCAACATTTCTGACGCCCAGCGTGTGTGTTCCATGAGCCCTTCTAGCCAGCTAATCATTTTCTTAGCACAATCCATCAAATTATGAGGCTCTATCAATTGTGGATACTGCTTCTTAATGAAATTCCATAGAAGCCATTGATTTCCAATATTTTCATACAATCCGCAGCCGCCCTGTCTGTGGGTACAAAGCCAGCTTTCGATGGGCTCATTAGGATTCTCCCTACCATCCGGCCTCCTCGTTTCCAGCAAAATTAGAGATGCCTTTGCCAGTTCACTTAACATTGCTAAACTAATCTGTAACCTTTCAAACTCGCGTCAGCACCTGACAGCGAGCCGGCCGCTGCCTCTCGCGCAGATTTATCATCTTTATGCAGCGGGAGACATTACAGACTTAATGCAATTCTATAAAACCTTTCAAACCAACGGGCACTTATTTCATGTAGGAAATTTCGGCTAAATACTTGCATTTGTAAACGTAACAAAGAAAATACAGCACTTCTCTCCTCTCTGCTCAAAACCACCATCTCCCCCGCATGACGTTGAACCGATCAATCCTGTATCCTTTCAGCCCTTTGTGAGGTTCTTACAGATAGGGTACACGTCTGCATTTAGGATCTTCCAGATGAGTGTCATCAAAATAGTCCGGCCTGAAATTAATCATGTTTCATACAATTAATGGGAACTACCAGATGTAGTATTTCTTGGTGAAATGAACCAAAATTATGTTACTGTTATCAGCCAATAGTGTATGGTGATCTGCTAACAAACCAGAAATTATGTATTTCCAGGTCATTTACGTGGACATGTTTAACATGAGAATGTTGCAGGCAGACACACTTCTTGCACCTATTTTCCTATCTATTCTCATAGAAAGACTTAGTAAATTATATGCTTGTGCCGTGGTGGGAAGCCCCCTAATTGGTTACACATGTTTAATTACTGTTGTAGGCAGCTACTTCCTGACTTCCCTAACCCTCTTGAGCCGAATAACAACCCTGTTTAATGAACAATTCTAATTCACACCTGATCAAATAAATGGCTGTACAGGAACGAGAAGTCAACATACGATAACATTTCTAGCCCCTGTGTCTCTGGCAGTGGGGGTGAATGGCAATGCTCAATAGTTACTTGGCTCTGTGTGCTGGCCTAGACAATTCGGACTCCTAACTGCCTTTTGTCAACTTACAGATGGAGTGACAGCAACATCACTCCACAGAGAGAAATGACAGCTGCCAATCAGTTCTTTGTCACCAAACACAGCTGAGTGTAAGAACAAGACATCCCAAGTTTGTGTCCTGGAAATAATTTACGGTCACACCCTCAACAAACACACTTGCTAAGAAGTCTCCATATTTTTCCTTGAAGGGTTTTGGGGAAAGAATTAAGCCTGATTTCAGAAAAGAAGTCTGATTTAAAAAATATATATGTATCTTGTAAAAACATTAGTCCCTCTGCTGGAAAATAAAATAAAAATATCTTTCGAGGCTAGTCTGCTTGCTGCCCTCCATGAGACCATTACGGCTGGGTAATTTATACATGCCTTTAAAAAATTATTAGCAGTGTTCAATTAGCATGTTCGTAACTGGCTAAACCATTTGAAGGGGAAAAGTTAGGGCTTGCAGCCCATAAAGACCTGCTGGACTTTTACACCAAAGTCAGTGCTGCCGATCAGAACGGAGGAGTCTCATTACGGGCAAGGAGGAATGCGATAGGAGCAGTAATGAGGCTGAGGATTGCTGGGAGCAAGGACAGCTGATGCATACTGCAGATGGCACATTAACAAAGTAAATACTCCCAGGACTTCACTTTGCTCAAGGTATGCAGATTCTAATGCTAAACCTGCTAAGGTCATGAAGCAGGGCAAACAGAAAACAAAAACTAAAAATCTTCACGTAAACAATTAAAGACCAGTAAATAAAGACTGTCTCAAATTCCAGTCGTGCATTTAAAAGATCATCAAGAAACGCACAGAATCTTCACTTTTAAATTTCTTTCATATTTATTAGTGAGATGTTCTACAGATCCAGGTACTTAAGAACAAGTGGCCATTAAAAAAAGTCCATCTGCACGAGCAATTACGTAGGAGTCGGTGTCATACGTCATAACTATTATCACTGAGCAGCAGTGTATTTCGAAAAGTTCTTCTGCAGTATTTTAAAGCTATGATATCAAGGCCTGCCATCCTCTCCATAAACATTTTTATTTTAATGCTTTTAAAAAATAAAAATACCAAGAAATTAAATACTGCAAATTCTGAAATATTTTCTACCTTTAAATCCTTATGAGATAAAATGTTTCTCTTTTGTGTGATATAGAAAAGCATTCACATGGTGTATATATTTAAAATTTTACACACTTAATCACATTGCACAGAAAATATATATTTTTTCTATATAAAATATATGTTGGGGACAATTCACTGAGAAAGTGCTTACAAATTAGGCTGATTTCTGGATCATTTTTAGTGCATTGAGTGTTGGAAGACCTAACTGACTTAAATGTCAAGAAATTGTATCTTTAGAAAGAGCATTTCCCTGACTTTCTTTTGCAGAAAACTATGGCATGTGAAAAACAGGATTAGGACTTTAGTCTTACACTGTACTTGCCCCAAAGTTTTTCATCAACTCAAACAAATCTAAAGACAAATTTTTCCATTTCCATTGTTTTTTCATGGGTCAATTATTTTTAGGGTTCACTTGGAAATGCATGGAAGTTGGAAAGTGTTCCCACAGGTGACTTCCTTTATATTCCCATTGGCAGGTCTGCAAATTTACAACTGTTTCGAAATTGTGGAGACTGGGCATAGACTATTTAAGCCCTTCCCACCAAATAATAAGTAATTTTGCTTAATGCAATGATAAGCGACAACCACCTAAACAAAATGAAGATGTTCTGGTAAAAGTAAAAGCTCCTTCCACTTACATTCCTTTAAAATTGAAGAAAGCAAAACTGAGAAGAGGAAATTGTGTAAAAGTGGCATTCTGGCCATTTGGACCTGTTAACAGTTCATTATGTTAATGAACCTAACACAACAGAGAATTGTTAGATTTTATAAGCCAAGTTTCATAATAAATTTGCCTTTGCTTAAAACATATTTTAAATACTACCATTAGTGAGGGAAAAATTCTTCAATAAAATCCAGATTTCTTACTTTGGATAAATAATTTAGAATCACCACCTACACTTTTTTTTAAAAACTGGGGTTTGTATGCAACCTCAAGAACATCATCAGTTCGGTTGCTATGCTTACTTGCTCAAGCTGTGACTGTTTCGCTCTCAGAATCAGAATGTGATGAACATTCCGTCCAAGTTACAGAGAGAAGCACAAATTCCCTAAGACAGCTTTAAGTAAAATGCATTCCAATAAAAAACTTTAATGATTCACCATGGAATTCAAATTTTGGGTGCATATCTTAAGAACGTTGTAAAACAGCAACAATAAGCACTTCAGCTGAATTGATTGGTAGGAAAGAAGCGAAAGGAGCCTGTTTTACTGGGGACAGAGCTCTTTGAAGCAGCGAGGCTGGCACTCAGAGCAGAGCGCAGGCATGACTCCTGCTGCATTCAGAGCGAGACGTAAAGTAAGTTGTTATAACTCGATGGCTCTTCACGTTACAATGACTAGATGCATTGTGTTACAGTGCGGATGTGCTAATCTGGCAGTATTTGTTCATTTTGAAAAATGCTTTCTGCCACAAGAAAACACATCTGAGAAAAATCTGAATGCAGCTCACAGTTTTATCACATAACTTCCAAAGCCCTTTAATCCTGCCATTGTTTTAAGCCGATATTAAGCCGGATTCAGATGTATTCGACCACCTTTTAATGAAACTTACACTTAAACTGACCTTTGCGTCCTAAAAATAGAAGTTATTACCTCCATTAGTTAATTTAGCTGAAATTTTGTATTTCAAGGTAAAAGTGTTCCACAAGCCACTGTAACAGTACCCTTTTGAGACACTTATTTCTAATGCAATTGGAAAGTCATTCTTTCTTAAGAGGGAATTGAAAAGCAAGCATTGCAAACATTATCATTAATGTCAAAGCAATTTATTTTTAACATACTGACGATTCAACGACTGAGATTTCAAATTGTAAACAGGCGCGGGACGAGGCAGGCATTTATAGTGTGTAAGGGTTACATCAGAACAAGCAAAGAAAAATGCCAGCCAATCCCCCCAGCCTCCCGTCCTGGGGAGCAGAAGTTCTCAGGTGACTTGCCCCTGGCTGTGCATCAGGGTGAGGACGATGCTGCCCTGGGAACAGCCTGCTCTGCGAACCTGTGCCAGCACATGGCTCCGGGGCCGGTCCGGTTGGGCCCTGGACTTCATGACGAATCTGCTGCCTGAACGTGTCAGGAGGGAGGACACAGCTGAGCATAAAGCCACCGATGTAAGAGGAAATGTGTAATTAGCCTACAGCGATCCCCCCACTGGCTGTTTATATCTAAGATTATTCCAACTCCATCACTGCTCACACCTCCGAGAGCAAGTTCTGCTTCTCACTTCCGTAGGAGAGGGAAAGTGGGTCCAGCGGCCTTTCAGATAAAATCCCTAACAAAGGGATGGAGAGCTTCCGTGACAGTCTCAGAAACAGGAATTTTTTTCTTCTCACTAATATAGCACACAGAGAATGTTTAACAAAAATGTTCCCAGTCATAGGATCAACTCTCTCAGTGTGAAAGGCCCTCCCCCCTCAAACCGCCCCCCCCCACTCAACAGTTTCACAATTCTCTCAGCTTCAATTCCTGATCTTTTATATACTATACACGTATCATGTTTTCACTGCCTCCTAAAGAACGATGTGGCGGAAGACAGGCAGAGTGTCTTTTTAAAGCCACAAGGGAAAAGAATTGTTGCAACACGTATTAGAATACTGGAGACACGGAGCTTTCTTTAAAAAATTCAAACTACAGTCCTTAGTATGGCTTTGTATTTTCTCTTTTCAGGAGCACAGCGCCTTGTAAATAAACTGAGCAACTACAAAGAAGTAGTAAATAGACATTTTTAAAATTTTGTTTCTGAGCCTAACCACTCACCTTTACTCTGCTACACTTTTGTTACACATTTTAACCCCCCGCCCCCATTAACGAAAGAAGTAAACTTGTTCAGTATGGGAGAAGACTGTTAACTTCTCTACTTTAATTAGTAACTTTTAAAAGGCCACGTGGGTCTTCAGGAGGGAATAGCCTACTTTCTCCTTTCCCTTCACCATTCCTGAAAAATCTAGAAAGCATTTTTCAAGTTTTCCTAAATTGTCAGGAGACACTTATTTTCTTGCAAATTAATTCCTTTTAACTCCTTATGATAGCTTTGAATCCCATAAAGAAAGATGAATTATCACATACTGAGCCCAAGCTGCGACACAGGAGGAGACAAATAGAGACCCCCACTGTGTCTAACAATGTAGAAGAAATTCCAGACGCAACAGAAAAATTGTGTCCTTTTCCCCAGACCCCAGGCTGGAGAGCCCGGAGCCGACGGTGGAGGGCACTGTCGCTATGCCGAACGCCGGCGCGGACCCGCGTGCTGCTCCGCTCGGTGGCCCACAGCTCGAATTTGTTAAGTAACGACCACCTGTGGCACAGCCACCAACCGTCTTCTGCGGAAACATTTGCAGCTTTTAATCTGTGTGGTGAGGCACCCGGGCGGTTGAGCACTCTCCTCTCTGGCCACAAGCACACAGAGAGCAGACACACAACCCACTTGTTCTGACTGCCTGGATGCTGTGGCAAAGAATAAGATGTTTGTGACACTTCAAGGTTGCACAATAGTTCTTTCATCGAGACGGTGGGCTGTGGTCATACTTCTGATGGACACCCACACAGCACTATCCATGCCTGAGGACAGCACAGACCTCAAGTAGGTCAGCCCAGGAGAACTATCTCATCAAAATTCCCGTGAGGGGTGAGAACAAGGTTTGCGCGGGTCACTGTGGGTCAGGATTCGGAAGGCTCGGACGCAGATCTGACACAAGGGCTTTAACGTGCTACTTCACGTCTGCCCGAAAGTGCCCCAGCCCTAGTCATCTTTCACACCCACTATTCATAAAACTCAGAAATACGCAAAACCTCTTAGAGGTACCAACGCCTGGGTCCAAACGGCCCTAGAGAGGCAGGAACGACACTGTGTCCAGAAACAGGGCTGGCTCACTGTCCCTGTCAGACTGCTTGCACTCGGGGAGGCCATTCCATCCTTTCCACTCATCTTCACACTCCACAGCACGGTTCCATTTCTATGGGCCAAGTTTACACGTGTGCAAAAAATCATCCTGGAAAAGCCACTGCCCGGCCACTGAGGCCGGGGGCTCTGCACGTCCACGGTCACACAATAGAATTCCCGAACAGCGCTGCGAGGTCCCTCTCCAAAAGAGGGCCAGAGATGCCGAAGAATTAAGACCGAGTGGCCCCGCACCTGCAGGGTTAATTAAACAGTTCAAGATGTAACAGCCGTACAAAAGAAAACCATTCTCCGTCCTTTTAAGAACTATAAACACTTGTGCTGAACGAGACGGGCGTCTGATAAGCTGAGCAGCCAGAGCAAGCGCGAGGTCTCCAGTTAACACTCGGATTCAGTGTTAACACTTAACACAACAGCGCTGAGTCCTGTTGCCAAGGTCAACAGCACAGATGCACTAATTGTATTACGAGCTTGACATCTAGTGGCCACCACGGCAGGCCAAAGCAGGCAAAGGTTAAACCAGCAAGGCTTGTCAAAGCTCTTCTAACGACCCACCTTCTGGGAGCTGGGTCCGAAGCTGGCCAGCCCTGCAGCCCCACCTTCTCCCAGACCTCAGACAGCAGGGCCTAGGCCACTGGCAGCAGGCTTTCCAGAAGGCAGAGGGGGTGGGGATCTTGAAGGGTGAGCAGAACTACTCTGGGGTAGTGGGAGAGCACAGCCTCCTCCCCCGTCCCCGCCCCCCCCCCCCCCCCCCAGGACAAGGTTTAGATATGGCATCATCCGGTCTCTGAAGCGGCCATCATTCAGCCTGAAGAACTCTTCTCTTTAATTAACAAACAGATCAACCCTAATCTCTAACCTAAGTGGAGCCCATTACTTTATTTTATTATTTCAATTAATATTTTACATTTTCTGTTACACACCTTGCTTTATTTGTTGGCTTGGGAATCACACAGACAACTCACTACACTTTAAATCATAAAGGTGTTCAAATTAGAAGAGAAAAACCTAAGGATGAGTTTACTTAAAAAAAAAACACACACAAATTAAGACTGTATTAAAACATTAGATTTTTACAGATTTTGTTTACATGTGATTTTATGAAATGTGTAGCAATGTAGCTTATGCTATAATTACAAGCCTGCTCACAAGCAGCACAATTAGCCTTCATCTTCACAAGACTAGGTAGCACACGTTGGCCTGATTCTGGCAACTAGGCGAGGGATCATGAGGGCAAATAAAAACTAACAGAACAAAACCTTTCAAAAATTACCCTCTGGAACTGTTCTGCAGCATAAAGACAGTGCATAACCTCATTAGCAGTTAAGAAGATTTTAATTTTACTTGAATAAAAGCCTGTGCCAATACTGACATTTAAGAATGCGAAATTCCAACTGATGCTCAGTGCAGAGCTAAACCTTGGTTTTACTCTGAATGCGCCTCCCCCACCCCCCAAACACACACACCAATAAAAAGAAAATGTTCTGAGAGCTACCTTGAGGAGAATGGAACAGCCTGAGAGATTGCAGTTGGAAATGAAATCTGACCCACTTTTGCCATCATTTTGTATACAAAAAATAATCAGCTTGCTAAGTAATTCCTGCTGTTGGGCCATACCTTTTTCTCTTCCTGGCTCTGAACAGATCTAAAAATACTGGATTATCAAATGTTGTGGAAGTTTAAAATGTACATAAAACCCCCACTGTTAGGTAATCAGCTCTTCCTCTGTGAGGTGGGAATTAATTGGAAGGCTTTCCGTTGACCACCGAATGATGCATTTTTAAAAAGGGTATGGTTTTTAAATGTTATTTTTAAAATAAATGTTTGTAAAGTCCTCCTCTCCCCTTTCCCTCTTACTTACTTTTCACCTTTCCCATCTCAGAGAAAACAATCTGCCTACCAATGTTTAGAAAATGGCCCCAGTGTTGCTTCCTTTTCGAATGCTGAATTGTAAATGTGTCGGGGGGGGGGGGGGGGGGGGGGGGGGGGGGGGGGGGGGACGGAGGGAGGGGGGAGGACTCAAGGCAAACCATGCATATACAGATAAAAGAGAAAAGCTCTCTGCACCGAGGGCTGGTGGCCTCCTTCCCCTTAACTTAAACACAGTCTGTGAATACCACTGGTAAATTCTTAAATCACATGCTCACCATATTTAAAAGAATTTTTTAAGATAGCCACATGACTGAAAATAAAAACACACTTTGAAGCAATTAGTGCTAACAAACAAAACATCTGATGGCAAATTGTTTTAAATTATAATATCCTTTTGTTCTTCCTTAAACATGTTTTCTTTCTAACGACAGTAAAATGCATTTTTATAAAGTTATGTTTTATATGATAACGGATAGCAAGGTTGCACCTTTTGAAGTTCTCAGGAGGTGTGTTAAGCACTCTTCTGTCATTGGAAGTTTTAATTACTTTTTCTTAGAACAAAAATACTCAGCTGGCTCCCAGGATTTCATTATTGGTGGCATACATTTAACTGAGTCATAAGCTTTATTTTTAAATTTTCAGAAACAGTAAAAGATTCTTCTTCTAGGGAATATAAGTCTCAGTCACCCTTAATATTTATAACAGGATAACTTTTCAACTTCACAAAAATCATTATTACTTTTTCCTCATTCTAAATACACAACCATATTTCATTCCTACAGTAATAAAGTTCAGATAGCATGGAAGCTGTTTTTGGATAGCTATCTTTTCTCATTGTTTGCCTAAAAACCAAGGTCTGGAAAAAGAAGTCATTTCTTTTTTAAGAAATAAAGTCTTTTTACTGTAAGTGAATGTGGCTGTGGATCTCTGCCACCCCTTGTTATACATATAATATCTGTTTTTCATGTATTATCAAGAGCCTTCAAATTTACTGTATGCATCTACTGCTTTAAAGTCACACTCAAAGTGATACAAAGGAATTACTTAGTTACTTAAACAATGTAAACTAACTTGCCTCCTTCTAACTTCATGCAGTCTGTTTATTTCCATTGTGTTTAAAAAAAGTTAAAATTTTGAGAAGATCTGATTCATGCTGGAGTAATTTAGTTTTCATAGCCATTTATCTTTAAAAATTATTTTAGCTATCTGACTAATGACAACCAGCACGGCAGAGTAACACATGAGTGTTCCTTGAGTGAGCAGAGAACACAGTATCTTTTATGCTCTGTAAACAATCAGCTTCAGAATAATTAAATCAGAAAGAACTATATTTAAATAGTTTGCCTAAACTATCCTTGAAATAATGGAGGAAACTCACTACTTGACAAAGGCTCAGCCCCAGACAAGCCGTTTTTGGCCTGTTGCAAAATATGATCAGAAACTGTGTTAATATCTGGAACACAACTCTGAATAGTGTAAAAACACGGGTTTGGCAGAAACTTTAATCCTATGGTAGATATAAAACCCGAATGTTTCACCTCTGAAAAAATTCAGTAACAACAGGGGGAATTCAAAAGAACTTGTAAATAATTTATTCCATCCTAGGTTTTCAAATATGGGCTATATACCCCTAACATGTTTACACTATTAGGTTCACCAAGCTCACATTTCTGAAGTGAAATTAAAAATGAATAGCAGAGCCTCAGCTTGTTAATTGTTAAATACCAGAGGTTTTTGCTCTATTAATTAAAATATGCTTTAATAAAAGGAGACATTGCACATTTTGATAACGTCCCTACAAAGCTGAGAAGTATTTACATTGTTGCATTTTGGGGCGCCTGTGAAAGCCGATTTTAAGCTATTCAGGAGCCACAATAATAAAGCTTTAAAATTCCTCACTGGGATGCAATGTAGTTCTTTTGAAGGGAAGACTGTCTTTCTCATTCGGCAGAAATAAATCCATTCATTTGATCATGTAGTCATTGAGGGCAATACAAAACAAACCAAGTGTGAGAAATTCTATGTGATGAAGTAAACAAAACAAAAAAATCCATTTCCATGACAAAAAGATTCTTTGTCCCTAATCCACCCACCATATGCAAGCGTTTCTTTTTAGCATATCTCCGGTTCCAATCTTGGGTGACGGGGCTGCACAGGACCGGGGCCTCACCTCCGAGCGACAGAAAGGCCCAGTTGACGAATTTTATTTAATGAGTTCCCGGCCGTGTCCTAAGCGTTTTCCCCTTTCTCTCGATGTGCAGTGTACCTGCTTCTTCAAACTTCACAACACCGTGTGACCAGTGCCCATTCCTGTGATTTTTCTGCAGAAAGCCTGATTCTCATGGTAAAAGGATGCGTATCGGCCTCCAAATTTATAATCGGTTAATCCAAAAGTTAGGCGACGTGTTTTTTAAGGAATGAATTATCTGACGTCCGAGCTGCGGTGCAGCTGCGGGCCGCCCTGCGTCCCGGTGTCGCACCCTGGGGACCCCGCAGACCCAGGATGACACCGCTCGGATTCCGGCCCAAAACTTCCCGGGAGGAGGTCGGGCCGCCGGCGCCAGGCTTACTTGCGCGGATGCTACCTTCGCTCCAGGACCAGGAGGAACTCCCCGCGGCGCCGCGGAAACGCCGGAGCAGGCCGAGCAAACCGAGCAAACTTAGAGCCGCCTAGACGTGCCGGGTCCGCCGCGTGCAAGTCACTCCCCCCAGGGCCGCGGCCGAGCTCACCCCGGATTAAGCCCCAAGCGGCCATTAGGCACGGCCAGGCGACAGTGCCTGTTCGCTCCGGAGCCAGACCGCCGGTTTGCCAGTGCGCCGGGACTCCCGGCCCCGCGGCCTCAGGGCGCACGAGGAGGGCACTGCGGGTGGGGGCAGGCCGAGGTCGGCCCGGAGGCTTCTCTCCGAACGCGCACCACCAGGGCGCCCAGAGCCGAACAAAGGTGCCCAGCCCGCGTCCAGCGGTAGGTAAACCTCGTTCGCGTCCCCGACGCTGCCCCTGCCCAGGGATCGCCGGGGTCGCCGAGGACCGCCCCGGGTCTGGGCGCAGGGAGCCTGGGGGGCGGCACGGAAGAGACTCGCGGACCCCTCCCGCCCCCGCCCCCGCCCAGCCCCGCGCGCCGCTCCCGACTCCCAGAAACTGAACCAAGTTTACTTCTTTCGAAACTCTCCGCGCAGCGCGCTCGGGTGGAGAACCGGTCCCTGCAGCCGGCCTGCCCGGGATGGGCGCTGCGCGGCGGACCCTGGTTCGCTGGAGCCAGGGAACTTCCCCGGTCTTCGGCGCGCGGTCGCACTCGCCACCCGGCCGTCCCCCACCCCCTCCGCCACCCGCCACCTCGCGACCCCTCACCGTGCTCCGGAGCCCCTTCCGGCGGCGGCAGCTCCTCGTCCGACTTGAGGTGCTGGGGCTTGGCCTGCTTGCGCCGAGACATGCTGCTAACGGCGCGCGGTCCCCGCGCGGGACAGCGGCATCAGCGGGGCGGCCGGCGGGGACGGCGCGGGGCGGCCGGGCTAGCGCGGGGCGCGGGGCGCGGGCGGCGGCGGCGGCTGCGCGGGCCGCGCATGGGGCTGAGTAATTAGGCTGGTGAATAATGCATGTCCATTAGCGGAGGGCCGCGCCGATTGGCCGGCCTCCAGCGGACTCCGGCGGCCTATGCAAATGAGGCCGCGCTTGCAATTAGCGGCCGCGCGGGCGAGGAGGCGGCCGGCGCCCGGGGACCTGGGAGCGCGCCGCCCGGCGCCGCCTACATCGCGGGCTCCGCGCTCCCCGGCGCCCAGGTGCGGCTCGGCGGCCCGGAGCCGGCGGGCGCGGCGGCCGCCCCTGCCCAGGGCGCAGGCAGCAAACTTTGGCGGCGTCCGCGCGGCGCCGTCTCCGCCGGCGCGCCGGGCTCTCCCCTTTATAGAGTGTCTGCGCCGCCGCCCGCGCCCCGCGCCGCGCCCCCCCGCCGCCGCCCGGCCGCCCCTCCCGGAGAGAGCGGCCGCGGGCAGGGCTCCGGCCGGCGCCTTTGTCTCCCGGGCGCTAGGGCGCCGCGCCTTCTGCTCTCCGGGACACGGAGGGCTGCCCGGCCGCGTTCGTCCCTGGGTAGCGGGCCGCAGCTCCGTTCGGCGTGCCAGTCCCGCTCAGGCTCGGGTGCCCCCTCTCTCCGGACCTTCTCTTCCGGCTCCTGATCCTTCCTCGGGCTCCCAAGGCGGCCGGCCCGGCTCGGAGGCTCACGGCCGGAGTGGAGCGGAGTGCGCACGCCGGGGTGGCAGGACTTCGGCAAGACCAACTTTCCGGTTCGGAAGCGGCGCGGGCCGTGCGGCTCCTCCCCTCCCCTCCCCTCTCCTCCCTTCTATCAGTCCCCCTCCCCTCCGCTCCCCTCGTTCCTCCCCCTCTGGGCCCCTCCGACTCCGGAGCGCCTGCCCCGCCCGCGGCCACCACCGGGGCCGCCCCGGCCCTTTCGGCCCCCTCGGCCACCCGCCGAGCCTCCCCGTTGCCAGCGGCTCCTTAAATCCGGGGAAGGGAGGGATGGCAGTCCCCCGATGTCCCTCCCCCCACTTTCCTTTCCCGGAGGGTGCGGTGCCGAGGCACCTGCGGGAGTGGGCAGGGGCACAGGGTGCCCAGAGGCCGCGCGACTGAAAGTTCCAAGTCCACGAAAGTCCCGTGTGCAGCCCACTGTGTGCTATGGCTTGGGGGAGGGGTGTGACTTGATGCGGGAGGAGGAGGTGAGGGGGTCGCGCACGTCTGGGCCGACACCCTCCAGCGGCTGACGCCGCGCGCTCCCCGCACACGCACCCACTATTCGCCTGTGGTCACACGCACGCGCCCTCGCAACCGCGCGTGCACCCCTACCCGCAGCGGTGCACACGCGCTCTCGCCCACTGCCGCGCGTGTCCTCCAGCCCCGAGCGGCAGCCAGGATGTGCCGAGGCCCTGCCGTCACCGCGCCCGCGTCCCTCGCCCAGCGTGTCTTTTTAATTTACTAAATTTCTTATTTTTGTCCTTACAAGTGGCCCTGTCTAGTACGTAGCTTTGGCACAGATGGCCTCCCGGCGTGTTCCCCAGTGTTGTGCGCTGGCGGGGCAACGGGCGGTGAACAGCCAGGCCCCGGTGCGGGGAGCGCTGCGAGCGCCTTTTGTGGCTGTGGGTGGGGTTGGGCTTGGCTGTGGAACACCAGCCCCCAGGAGGGACCCTGATCCTGAGACGCTCGCCGGGCGGTGATCACCGCTGGCTGCTTCCCCATTCTAGAATCTTCCCTCTTCCCAGCTCGCGCTCTCTCGTCTAACTGTGTTAAGTTTCACGAAGCAATAGCTTTGGGCTCCAGGAGAGCGCAGGGGAATCAAACCAAGGAACGAAGCGCGCAGGTTGGAATCGTCTGCAAACAGCCCCGCCGCCACTTTTGCAAAATAAAATAAAATCCCTTGATGTTGTTTTAGTTTTGTGGGGTTTTTTTTAGTGGCAGGAGTATTCATTTAGGTGATTTTGATTTTGAAAAGAGAAAATGACCGATATGAGATGTCTGAAAACTAGAGTTGTCACACACACAGACACACACACACACACACACACCACGACAGAGCTTGCATGGGGGGAAATAACCTTACTTTGCCATTGCGACGCTGTGCACTTTCGCGAAGGCTGCAAGCATTTTGGAGACACTCCTGCCTCCCGCGCCGCAGCGCTCGGCAGTGAAAACTTTGCAGCCAGTCTTTGGGGCGAGTGGGAGCCAGAAACTTTCCTGGGGAAAGAGGGGCCAGAGGGTGGGGGCGGTAGCAGGGAGTGGAGGTTTTTGCCTAATTTACTGGACTAGAGTTTGGAGACGTTGCACAACCACAGTAGAAAAGTAGATGAGAAAACGCAAAACCATCAGCCGTGGGTCGGCCCCTGGTTAGAGGTGCACTGCTTTTTGTGACTTGGCTGCTTCTTCCTCCTCCTCCTCCTCTTTTCCTTTATTCGACACTTTGGGAAGAAGAAGCCTGTGGCTCCCGGTGTCCTAAGCTTTTGGAGGAAGCCCCAGCCTGGCTCCCCCAACCTCCTGGCCCCCAAGGCACCGACTCCCTACTTTTTGGGTCACTTTATGCACAGGATTCCCACCGTTTTGTTCCTAAGGCGGTTCATACGCCCCGGTTCCCACACCCGCTCTCCAATACACGGGCACGATTTCCCAAGGTCTTTCTGGGACTTCCCAACATTGATGTCTAATTTCGTGGACTTGCTTTGCATTTTCCAAGAGGTGTCGTCGTCGAGAGAGTTTTTTCAGCCCCTCCAATGAGGGCGAACCTGAGACCCGAGCCCTTTCTCTGTAAGAAGCAAGCCTCCAGATTGCAGAGGTGCCCCGCAAGTCGCGATGTGCTTTGCAAGTGGGAAGATCCTGCAGGCTGCTCGGCGCTATGCTGGACACAGTGGCTCCAGCGAGCCGCGGGAATGCCGGACGCGGAGCTCGAGGGCCGGCCTTCCCTGCGCGGGTGCAGTCCGCGCGCAGGGCCACGGGTGGGCCTGTGGCTGCAGGTGCAGGCTTTGTGGCGCCCTCCGCGCGCGCTGCGCTGGGATTTCGTTGAGAAAATCGAGCAAAGACTGGTACGAAAGGGTCAGGGAGGTTGCAAGGGGAAAGGGTCAGAGACAGAACCCGTACAAATTCTTGCCATTTGCTACAGCGGCGCAGATCAGTACCTCTGGTGGCATGCCCTTTTTAAGTGGAGTTGGGTAAATAACATCTCCCCCCCCCCAAAAAAAAAACGTAAAGGTTGAAACAAAAGGTGCGTTACCTCCTAACTCACCTGTTCTCCCTTCTGGGCCTCCTTCAACTACATCTGAAACTTTTCTTTGTTTTTATTCAAGGCAGCAAGCTTTAATGAAAATATATGCCTTTTAAGCTTGAGGCGCTACAGTAGGTTTATTTCGAGGTGAAAAGGCGACAACGGAATATTTTCGCGGATGAGGACAAGATGTCTCTTTCAGTCTCGCCCACAGTGAAGGACACCGAGGTGTGCTCCCCAGGTGCGGACGGGACTCCCGCCGCCGGTGGCTCGTACATACTCACCATCACATGACCGCTGCCTATTACAATATTGTAATACCTCAACACTATCGCAAAAACAAAAGTTGTTTTTCTCCCCTATAATTAAATCTAATTTGTTAATTGTCTTTCCTCTTGTAATGTTTTCATCTTAAGAGGCGTCACGTCATTATTTTCTCGGCTTAATATTATTTACAAATTAATACTGTATATTTTACATTAGTGAAACATATAATTAGGTGTTTGATTTAATTTGTATCATTTATTCAGATAAAACAGCCTATCTACAGGATTGATTCGACAGTGGGAGGTTGAGGAGTTGGTTCTGTCCTAACGTCCCAGTACATTGCCGCCTCCTGCCTCTGGATCCACAGACAGTCTTACCTCAGGTACCTTTGACACTTTATGTACAATATGCTTATTTCCCCGGCCACTTAATACAAAAACAGTATTCAAATATTAGAGCCCTATTTTCTGCCTCCTTTCCTTTCTTTATTCCGCCCAGATCCAAGTGCCTCTCCCGCACAGGCCTTGCCCCTCCCTCTGGTCCGCCCCACCCTTAATTTTTGTTTAGGATCCTTACCCTTGCATCCAGCATGGTTTCATGTCTTTAATGCTGTGACAAGTGACCACTAATTGGTTCCTACTTGAGCAAAGATATTACCATGCTAATATTATTATTGGTAAGAAGAGGTAATTGATAACACCACCTGCCACTCTGGAGCAATCACAGTGATAAATGTTTCCATCAGCAGGAAATCTGTGGTCAGTGCACCACAGCCAGGCCCAACCAGCCTGTCAAGTGCCAATTATAAAGATGTTGCTTTCTATTTACGCTGCGGGTGATGGTGGTGGTGGTGGTGGGGGGGAGGGAGCAGGGACACCTACAAAACATATAGCCCAAAGTTATATTTATGGTTTTATTGAAGGTAACTTTCCCCATAAGAATATAATGCTCTCCTTCAATAAACCAGCATAGAGTGGACTGCCCTGCCCACACCTCTCCCGTCACCCACTCTGCTTTCAAAACTATTGAGATAAACGTCTAAATACTTTTTAATAGGTAGCCACGTGCGGAGTGTATGCATCTATCCTGCACTGTGTGCTGGAAGCCTCGCGTGTTCATCCCAGGCTGTGTAGGCATCACAGGCAAAAACATCCGTGGCCTTCATGTCACAGCAGGGAAGGATCCCCACATGTATGGGGTGTGACCCTGCCCATGGGTATCCAGGCTGCAATCAGAGAGGAGGGGCACCAAGGTGCCATGGCATGAGTGATGCTGGCCAGCTAAAACTTTGACTCCCTCCCCTACAGGGAGGCTCAAACGATTATTATTAGCTTGCATTATTAGATGCAGGCCTCAAAAGGCGAAATCAGCTATTGATAATTGCAAGAAGTATACAGCAGCTACTGTATCGATCGGCTTGTCCCTATTCCCCTGGTATGGGTGAGATAAGAAGACTCACTCTTTAGTGCAATATAATTTCTTTTGACCTATCTGCTTGCTACAGACTTATGATGAATAGCCGGAGTGGTTAAAGTCCTTTATCACGAAAGTTACCCCTTGATATAATATTGATTCTTTATAACTAGCTCCAAACACAAAAATCAAACTGTCCACTTGACCATCATCATCATCAATATCATCACAAAGCCTCTGGAATAAAGATCAGCGCCAGCCTGAAAACGCTTTCTATAATCTTCCCAGCTAATCTTTATTTGCTGATGATGAAAAGAAAGGGGGGGGGGGACGCGGGAGGACAGAGCGAGCGGAATGTCATTTGGACGAGCGAGCTCTATATTTATATGTGTACGTATATTAGGCCGAGGCTAGGCGGCCGCTCCTGCTGAGCACGGGCGGGCCGCGCGCCCAAGTCCGCTGGCTCGCCCCCTCCCCTCCCCCGGGGACTGGGGGCTGGGGGGCCCAGGGCGTCGGGGAGGGACTCCGCGTGAGCTGCCCGACTGTGGACACAGACGAGACCTCAGGCCTCCTGCTCGGTGGAGATCAATGCCACGTGTCCTTGGCGCAGGGCAGTGCGCTCCCAGGAGGGCAGCCGAGAGGGCGCAGCAGCGGGCTCGCGGCGCAGAGGGGCCGCGCCGCCCCGGGCGCACATCAAAGGCTGCCCCGCCGTCGGCGCGCGGTTCCCCGACGGAGGCCGCTTCCTGCCCGCCCCGCCCCGCGCCAGCTCGGCCGCGGGGAGCCGGAGGAGCAGAGTCCCTTGAGCTCGCCTGGGGGTCGTGTCCGCGCGTGGGCGCCCCCATTCGTGTCGAGGCCGAGTTTGGGGCGCGTTTGAGGAGGAAAGGGGCTGGGGAGAGCGTGGAGGGTCGCAGAGGGACCCCCACTTCTGCCTCCTCGAACCTCCTGGGCCTGGTGTCCGCACCTACCTCGGCTGTCCTCGGGGACCCCCGTGCCGTGGGCTCCCGGGGCCCCTTTGGTGACAGCCCTCATCTCTTCCCACCTGCATTTCTGCGACCTCAGAGGCAGAGGGCGAACTGGGGGAGTGGCAGGAAGAGGGTGGCCTTTGCTGGAGATGCGCCCCCACCTCTGTCCGACTTTCTTGTCTTCGAGGCGCGGCGCCTCAGTGGCCAGACTCTATGCCGTTCCGCCCCCTGGGTTCAGGTTCATGACTGGGGTCACCCACGGGGCTGGGGGCTCTCGAGAGGGGATGTCAGGCCTGAGACCGGTCCAGGCTTGTCCCCGAAGAGCGTCCTCCCGCGCCGGGTTTTAACTTATGGGGGTCATAGAGGCCACTCCCCCGGTGGCCTCCCCCGACAGCCTGAGGAGAAACCCACCAGCAGCCTCGTCACCACGCGCCGCCCCAAACTCCTGGAGGAGGGCCTGTGGGCAGGCGCTCCAGTGTGGTTCCCAGGGCGAGGTGGAGAGCGGACAGGAAGCAAGCCGGGTGCGAAGTCAGGTCCCGCCCCCTGGGGCAGTATGTTCCTCTGGAGAGTATGTTCAAAGGAGTTTGAGAAGCGTGGGCACAAACAGCTCTGATGTGGCCATTCCCATCGCTCTCGGCGTTCTCCTCATCGCAGTGTCATTTCTTTGGCTCCAAGCTGTGCAAGGCACAGAGCTGAAGTTCTGCAGAAAGCTGGCCTGGGGTGCCGCTCTCATTCAAGGATGAGGTCTCCCCTGTGGCTCATGCATCAGGTAGCAGCGGAGCAGGGCCATCCTGGCTGTCCTGGCAGGCCAGGCATCAGAGAGGACAAAAATCACACAGATTAGAGTCCGTTCACATTCTCCAGAAAAAAAAAAAAATCAAATCATGGTGGTAGAAGGGACAGTCTCACACCCAAACCATGCAGTGGGATTGATGAGCTAGATAAATCGGTAGGTATGTCCAGACGCAGGGCCGCCCGCTTGCTAATGACTGTGCTTGGCCAGGTAGGGGACTGCAGGAATGAGGCATTCGTCTACCTAGAGAAGTGGCCTTCAGAGAGGACCCCTGAGGTCTAAAGAGCTTCCATGCCCTGGGAGGGGTCAAACCTACAGAAACACAGCATTGCTGCTTGTCTGCTCTGCACTGTGCACTGCCACTGAGCGGCTCTGCTTAGTAACGCATCCTATGCCCTGACCTGAGCGTTGGACTCATGCGGACCTCGCTGCTTGAAAGCAGACACGGGAGATGTGGTGCTCAGTTCAAGGGCGTGCCCTGCAGTGGAGGGTACACTGTCCCCAAAGACACTGAATCAGAGAAGGAGTCCTTTATAGAAGTTCTGATCACTGGGTGGAAAGTAGATGTGTCTAAAGTCTGGCAATGTTTGCTTGGATTAGAACGGATAAACCAGAAAGTGGAAGGGGACAGTATTTGCTGCATGGCAGTGCTGTGGGATGTGGTCAGTGTGCCCGTGTTTACAGTGACCCAGCAATCTCATAACAGCAGGCTTGCCTGCCTCCCTGAAGGAGACACGGGGACGTTTTGAAAGGTGACCTTTAAGGAGGTCCTGCAAGGGGTGTGGTTGTTTTATATCTATCACCTCACTAGAAAGGGCCTGCTCTGCTCCCCACACCTGTCCAGTGATCTGTCCCAAACAGCAGAGGACTCATGGTAGCATAACTAAGGATGGCAAATGGAGGAGGGACCTAGGCATGTGAGAAATGCAGACAATAATAAATGTATTAATGATGGCTGTGGTCAAAAAGAACATTCGTTTCCTGGGAGAAAGATCTCAGCAACATCTGAACCAATGGACGGAGGTGCAGTTGAATCATCTAGCACCCAGGCCACTGCTGACCACTGTGTGGCAGTTGGGTGGGTGGGGACCACCTAGGGACACACCACAGGAATAGTGACCTCCCATGAGCCACACCCACTCTGAGTTAATCTCCCATGAGTGTGGGTGAATGTGAGTACGTGCAGGAGTACGTGTGTGTGAATATGAGTATGCAAGTAAATGTGTGAATGTGTGTGTGTTAAGTGCGTGACTGTGTCTGTGTGTGTCGGTGTGTGTCAGTGTGTGTGTCAATAAGGGTGTGCATGTGTGTGGTGTAAATGAATGTGAGTGTGAATGTGTGTGTTGAGTGTGAGATGCTGTGAATGTGTGACTGTATGTCAGTGAATATGTGTAAATATGAATTGAGTATGAGTGAATGTGAGTGTGTGTGTGAATGTGAGTGTGAGTGTGTTGGGCAGCATGAAGATGGATAAGATTTTTCAAATTGAAGATCAAGATTCAAGTAATAAATATCTTCAGTTATAAAGTAAGATAAATATCTTCATTGGGTAAATCTGATATAATTTACAGAAGTTTGTCTCACACATTTCAGAAGTGCATCTATTAAATTAACTGAAATGTCCCAGATTGCCATTTACTCCTGAATATCAAACATTTGGGGGAGAAAGAGAAAATACATTCTTTTTTTTTAAATCCTCACCTGAGTTTTTTCATTGATCTTTAGAGAAAGAGTGGAAAGAAGGGAAGCGGGGAGGAGGGAGAGAGAGAGAAACATGGATGTGAGAGAGACACATGGACTGATTGCCTCCTGCATGATCCCCAACCAGGACCAGAGATGGAACTGAGGTATGTGCCCTTGACCGGGAATTGAACCTGCTTTAGCCACTGAGAAAACTGGCTAGAGTGAAAATACATTCTTAACATCATTTGACTGAGAGGTAACTGCCCTCCGAAGGCTATAACAAGGTCACACTTTCTATGTCTACCCCAGTAGTTGAGAAAGAAACAGTTGCTTATTGCTATGCAGTGTGCACAAATGGACAGACTTATTAAATTAACATTTATTCTCCCTATCATGGGATTTAGAAATGTTTTTCTATAGCTTTTATTCAGTTTCATAGTAGATGGAGTTACTATATGATTTTAATTTTTGCCAGTAAAGGTTGCCTATTTAATTCTGGATATTTTAAAGACATTTATTAATGTCTCAGTCTTAAACATAAAATTTATTTTCTGGTTTATAAGAGGCCTCTTCCCAGCTTTATTGAGGTATAATTGATAAGATTGCATGTAAACTGTTCAACGTGATGACTTGATACATGTATACACTGTGGAGTGATCATCACCATCAAGTTAGTTAACACCTTCCTCACTTACAGGAAGCCTTCTCCCTTTTGTGGTGAGAATGCTTAAGATCTTAGCAACTTTGAAGTGTACAACATCCTATAATTAACTATAGACTCGATGCCCTACTTAGATCCTCAGAATTTACCTTATAACAGTTTGTGCCCTAACATAGCCCCACTCTCCCCACCTTCAGCCCCTGGTGATCATCATTCTATTCTCTTTTTCTATGACTTGGACTTTGCCCCCCTTTTATTTTTAAACCAGAGACCCAGTGCATGAAATTTGTGCACTTGGGGGTTGAGGGGAGGTCCCTCAGCCTGGACTGCGCCCTCTTGCAGTCCTGGAGCCCTCAGGGGATGTCCGCCTAAGCTGGCAGTAGGACATCCTTAGTGCTGCAATGGAGGTGGGAGGGGCTCTTGTCGCTGGCTGTGCTCACCAGCCGTGAGCCCGGCTTCTGGCTGAGTGGTGCTCCACCTGTGGGAGCACACTGAGCTTCAGGGGGCAGCTCCTGCATTAAGCTTCTGCCCCCTGGCGGTCAGTGCGTGCCATAGCGACTGGTTGTTTTGCCGTTTGGTCAATTTGCATATTAGCCTTTTATTATGTAGGATTTAGAATTTACATATAATTGATACCATGCAGTATTTGTCTTCCTGTATGTTGTCTTTTTCACTTAGTATAATGTCCTCCAGATCACCAATGTTGTTGCACATGGCAAAATTTCTTTCTTTTTTAATGGCTGCATAATAATCCATTGTAGCTCTATCATCTCTATCTCTATTTATATCTATACTAGAGGCCTGGTGCACAGATTCGTGTGTGTGTGTGTGTGTGTGTGTATGTGTGTGTGTGTGTGCGGGGGGGGGGGACCCTCAGCCTGGCCTGTGCCCTCTCACAATCCGGGACCCCTCCGGGGATGTAGCAGTGCACCAAGTGGCAGGCAGCCAGGGAGGAGCCTGAGCCCAAGGCCAGGCACCATACCACTTGCACTCATCCTGGCCTGCTGTGCCTGCCACTGCCACTCAGTAGTGCTGCTGGGGTGTTGGGAGAGGCTGCTGACACTGCAGTAGCTGCGCATGCCAGCTGTGAGCCTGCTTTCTGGCTGAGTGGTGTTCCCCGTGTGGGAGCACACTGAGTACTAGGGGGAAACCCCTGCATTGAGTGTCTGCCCCCTGGTGGTCAGTGCGCATCATAGCACCTGGCTGACCAGTCGTTTCGGGGTTCTGGTTGTAATGGTAGCTTAGGCTTTTATAGATATAGATCTACCACATTTTCTTTATTCATTCATCCATCAGTGGACACGTAGGTTGTTCTTGACCATTGTGGATAATGATGCGACAAACATGGGGATGCCAATATCACTTCGGGATCCTGATTTCATTTCCTTCAGATAAACACCCAGAGGTGGGATTTGTGGATCATATGATAGTTCTGTTTTTAATTTGAGCAATCTCCACACTGTTTTGCATAAACAGCTGTACCAAATAAATGTGATTTTAAAAAATTAATACTCTACATACAACACTTTCATTTAATACTATCAATAAAACTGTTTTAAATAAGTTCCCAAGGTCGTTAGTTATTAAATAGCATATAGGAGATGACCAACCATTTGAAGGCCACATGCACAGAACTAAGGCAACAGATCAAGGTAAATTCAGAAGTACCTGGTAAAAGCAAGTGTCATCCCATCTGTGGGGACACAGCAAGAGCAGAGCTAAATGCTTATTTGTGTGTGTGTGTGTGTGTGTGTGGTGGGGTGGGCAGGAGAGGGCTAGGAGAGGTTGTAAGCAGCCCTCAACACATAGACGTAAGAATGAGTGAAAATGCAATGACAGGGAAATACAATTACTCCTTAGGTCTTTTATGTAGCATCTAACTTATCAATTTTTTTTCTAGTTGGTTTAACCACTTTTTTGGGGTGTGGTGCTGATATATTCCTTTATTAAATGAGGCCAATTTCGTATGATGTTATGAAAAGAAAATTTAAAATGCTAATATTTTCTGCAGGGTGCAGACCCTTGTATTCACTTTTTGGTCAATTTCTTTAGACTTTGAACTTTTGAAAGGCAAGTAATTAGTCTTTTACACAAGGGAAGATGCTAGATGAGGCAGATAAATGAAGAATTGCTAATTGACTTATACCCCAATATACTTTAATCCCAATCCTTGCTTTCAAAAGTAACACCATATAGTTTCAAAATAGTAGACTATGCCTACATGTATAAAGTTAAGTTGATAAAGTCACACACTCATATTTATTTAAAAAATAAAAAATAAAAATTTGCTTTGCTTGAATTTTCTGCCTTATTGGCTTTATTTGATCTTTCATTTTGCTTGTACTGTTTCCTTTTTTTTAAAAAATCAGATTTTGGCTGGAAAACATCAATATGGAATGTGTAATATAAAATGTATAGACTATAAATTGCACAATATATGGGCATTTTTGGATGTTTGCATGTTTGTGTTTAAAACTGAGCTCTCCAAAAAAATTGGCATATTCAGGCAATTGCTCTAAAAGTCAGTGGTGCTCCCTCTCTTTTCCAGCCCTGTGCGGGCCCTCTGCAGGTCATCTACCATGTCACCTGCTCACTGTGCTAACTACACCCACATGAGGCCAGGTGAGCACGAGGTTCAAAAATCCTCGTTTCTCGCTGAGAACTGCCGTTATACCTCATATTGGATTAGTTGGACTTGCTTTCCAACAGTCACATGGAGCCTGGGCTGGACGAAGTCATGGTAAATGCAAACATACTAACTACTCACATTCCATGGCCAACACATTTTGGTCATATCAATGCAGGGAGATAACTTGACTGCTATTATTTTGTGACAATGCACCAATTTCAAGGAGAATTACAATAATATCACAGTGTAGTTTTCACAAAATCCCAACGGATCTGAGGTGTGCTTGTGCTGGGCATCAGTCAGTGCATTTCCTGAGGCCTATATCACTGCTCCTGGGCTCGGACCACGCAGCTCTCGGTGGCCATGCATTTATTACTTTCAGGGAGTCGATGCTAATCAGCCGTCTCCATACGCAGTTTCCAGGTGAGCTGGGATGACTGACTCATCCCACCTGGAAGAGCCAGCAAGAGCACTGTTGTGGCCACTGGCCTGTCTGCCGGCCTGTCTCCCTCTCATGGACTGTCTGTCTATCCTGCCTGCTGGCTTATCTGCCTGTCCTGCCTGCTGGCCTGCCCCCTGTCCTGCCTGCTGGCCTGCCCCCTGTTCTGTCTGCTGGCCTGTCCCCTGTTCTGAGTGACACCAGCCTTGCCCTTAGCTTTTGAGCACGCCTGCCTCTGGGAGAAGTCTTGGGAAGGCTGCAGTTGGGGATTTTCGGGGGGCACACGGGAGCACGATGACTTCTGGAGGTTTTTTCTAGCCGAGGGGAGGACTGACTGCAGGAGACAGAGCTGCAGGCACAGGGTCTGTGTCCTCTGCCCTTGGGACAGTGAAGCTGCGTGGTTGGGACAGAGTGTCCGCAGGGCACATCATAAAGCCCAGCTGACAGCTGAGTCAGCGAGGCTGGACTCTCCTTCACATAAGCTCACAGCATGCTTTCTTTTTTTTTTTGGGGGGGGGGGAGGCGGCTTATTAATATCCTGAAAGGAAGATGCTGTTTATTCATAGGAGAACTTTGCTTTTTGTGAAGTACATCCTGAAAAATTTGGTTGCCCTGAGTAATATTTAAACACAGTAGGTTTTCCAGTGTTTGTGATACCCTTGGAAGCAGCCCTGGCCTCCTGCCCCTCGGAACCACACAGATATGGGTACAAGAATGTGCAGCTGCGCAGTTTGAGCACAAAGTATTTATAGGTGGATAATGGAACAAACCTGCTTTCTTCTACATGTGACTTTCTTTCGAGATCAAGCATCTTGTCTTGGTGATTGTGAGGCGACTGACAGGGTGAATGCATCACTCTTGGTTTTATCAGAAAAGGATTACCGTGCAAGGCCACACTTGACACAAGATGTCACCCAATGAGAAAGCTGTGCTCAGAGACATTTGAAAATCCTCCAGTTTGTTCGCACATGACACGTTTCTGAAATTTTCCATTTTTGACAGTTTGTGCATCATTCAGAAGGAAGCCATCTTCGAGAAGAACGCTGGTCTTCCAGGGGTGGGATCATTGGGGCTGCTGAACTCCTTGCCCAGCCCTGGGGTTTCCTCCCGGAGCTCATCTCCGCAGGCGCGGATTCCCTGGCAGGTCTGGACTGGGAGGTGCCAGGTTGCAGGCCAGCAAGAGCCAGCATCCTGAAGGGCCCATCCAGGTTGGCCCCACTGGTCCCACTCCTGACCCCTGGCAGCCGAGGGTCTGCCTGGGGCTCCCAGTCTGGTGGCATCACCACAGACCTTCTTCCTTCAGGCATAGAATGAGGGCGTTTTGGAGGGGCAGGTGCAAGCTCGAGGCTTTTCAGCATGAAGACCTCGTGCAGGCATTGCAGGAGTGACGTTTAAGGAAACCCACATTTGTGCACAGTTCACGATGCTCATGGCTAGTTCAGAGCCATAGTTAACTACATACACTTGATGTGACCGTATTACATAATGTTATGAATATCATCATATGCCAAGTCACTCAACAAGGCTCCCGAGATATCGAGGGCAAGGCCCAATATTCTGAAAGACCCAGAGGTGTTTCTGTCCCTGCTCCAGGTGGTGTTGGCCCGAGGTGCCCTGACCCCCAGGGGCAGGCGAAGGCACCCCTTCCATCTGGGCTGTTGCAAATACCCAACCGGGGCCTCATTCCAGGTCCCTACTGTCCTGCGCTCCAAGTCCCAGGCCTCGACCTCTCTCTGGCGAGGTCAGCTCATACCGACAGACTCAGACCTTTGCCCTGGCTTCCCAGGAGAGCTCGATACCACGCGAGAACATTTAGGGTGAAACCAGGGTGTATTTTCCATTGCACTAACACCGGAACTTTGAGAATGGGATTTCCTTAAATACAAGGACCAAGGCCAAGGCGTGTTTTTAGTGTTAAGGACTGGCAAGTGTGTCTCTTTTGGAAGGTGCTGTGTTTGAGGGGGAGGAACGCTGTGGTGGATGAAGCTGCTTTACTGGATTATTGCTTAGCAAAAGCACAATGAAGTGATGGCAAGCCCATTGATGATGACACGGTCCATCCCTGCCCTCACCCTGCTCACCTGCCCCCACCCCCTTGTGCATGGCCCCCTGTGCACCTGCCATGGTTCGGCATGTGCAGCTGAGAGAATGATGGCGGCTGAAGTCAGTAGTGTTTGGTTCCATAATTCAACCTCAGAAGGCAAGGGAGAGAAGCAAGGTTTTTATAGGTGGGACCGAGTTTAGTGTTTTTCCTATAAAATAATTTCCGCAAATTTAGCTTCAGGGTCTGTTCTCTTTCTGATATAGGAGACTGGATGCTGAATTTGTTTGCTTTGGGGCAACCATAAATACACACTCCTTATGACCAGCCCTCGGGTCTGTACCCTGTCTGCCTACCCCAGACTTGAGGAGGTACCGGGGAGTTTGGTGGGAAACAGGATTTGCGGTGGGGGAAGCCATGAACTCGAATTCGTGCTAACTGAGTAAGAAGAAGGTTTCACTGAGGAAATTCCATACATTTAAGGATTATTGGATATAATGAAAACTCACAAATATGAAGTTAGAGACAATACGTTTGTTTCATTTCTATTCCTATGTTGGAAAGAAATGGTCAACAGGAAGAACAATGAATAATTCTGACATCCAACTCACAAAAAGTAATTTTACTTTCTCAAGACAAATACAGAAAATGAATGAGAGGAAAATAAAATGCAAGGAGTATTTAGACTCAATAATTTAGATGGCTCCGATGATTACGTTTCTATTACTGCTTTAAACTGGAGTTTGAATGCCAGTATTTTCATAAGGTCAGGTTTGTGCGAGTCCCCTCACTGTTTGGAGACTAATATTCACATACAAGTTGTTTAGGTACATGCAGGTGCCACCTCTAACGCCCGTGCCGGTCTTGTCCCACGCAGACACGCATTTCTGTCTGTCTATGGTGAGGTGTGACTGCAGCCGTGTCCTTTTCACCAAGACAAGAGATTAATGACAAATGCTCACCCTTCGGGTCCCTGGGGACACTGTTCTGGGCTTTGCTTCAATTCTAGTCATTAAAAAAAAAAAAATCCTCACAACAATGTTATTAATGTGATGAAAAGAAATACTTGTTAATAACTAGATAATTTTAAGAACTTGTGTTCCTCCGTCTGTAATCTCAGTGTGATTAAGGAGGAAGGTCTAACGTCCATTATTCCTAACGACAAGACCAAGCAGGCTTAACGCATTAGTGGCAGCAGCCTCGGAGAGGTGCGGGAAGGCTATCGGCCATCTGAGCCACAGTTGAGGAATTGGGCCTGACCGCCACACAACAAAAGTGATACAAAAGAATTAAACCCTCACTAAAGTCTATTTCCTCGTATAATCACACAAAATGATTTTTCTTAAATATGATAATAAATCACGGCAAAAAATCAATGTGGCAGGGCCCAACTGCTATGGCCTGATAACGCATCAATCAATATTTAGTATTTAGATTTTAATTAATACATAGCTGTGCAGCGGCTTTTTAAGGGAGAAATATTATCTCAGATAAAAAATCCGGCTCCCTTAGCATGCAAAAGTTGTTGCTCATATCTGTCACTGATCAGTCCGCTGGCGTTGTGATTAAAAACCCTTGAAAATATCAGACAAGAGGGTGAAACAGATTGAACCAGGAGAAAGTCGTCGGTGTCTTTGCTGGGAAGCCGCCAGCTCGGAGAAGGCAGCACAGCACTGCCCGGAGCATGTGCGTCAGACTTGGAATGAAATCCAGGGAGCCCCTGACAGTGTGGACCGGGCTCTTTGCTGCTAATCCAAATCAGGAATTTCAAAGGGACGTGTCTAATGAGACCATCACTTCCCTAGTCTTCATTCATGTGGTTTTGGAGGAAGGTTTTTTCTTGATGAGGAAGCATTTAAAAATAATTTTAGTGTTGGGGGACCCTGTTCATTTCTGTCACACTTCTCATTTCCTTCATGTCCATTGGTGGTTGAGTGACACAGGTTGTTACGATGGACTCTCTGCAGAGACAAATAGAGATCTTCCTTTCAAACCCATGGAGGGACCACCCGGCTCCTACATCCTGTTCACAACTCTGACCCCTCGCCCTGGCACCCACTTTTCGTTAAGGAGAAGGTTTTTCTAGATGTTGCAGCCCCTTCGAACCTCAGAGACAAGCAGGGAAGATGGAGAGAATGCATCTGTGGGGAGGACTCCACAGTGAGCCATTCACATTTTTCTGAAGCCAGTTCCCTCACCGAGTCTTTCCTCTCTGTCCTCTGCTTGCTTTCCATCCGCTATTCCCTGTCCCCTTCCAGGGAGAGTGACATGAGCCTGTCAGCTGGATCTTCTGTAGTACAGACCTCCCACCCAGTGAACCTGCGTCGGGAGGTGGTGTTCCCGCAGGCGACCTCAGTGGGTCCCAGGGAAGCCCGCTCCTTGTCTGGGGCTGGCTTTCCTCTTTCCCGTATTTCCTTATTCCCTGTCATTTTTTCGTTGAACTTGGTGCCAATCAAATGCAAGCGAGGTCCCTGTGAGGAACGCTTAGCGGCGTCTGTGATAACCACTTCAATAGGCTGTTGTGTTGGAGAAAGAAGGTACATCAAGGCACTTGGGGGGTCACCAGGGGTTATGACCTGTGGTCTCTGTGACAGCCAAGCACTGGTTTCCTTAAAGCATATATTTTTATTGATTTCAGAGAAGAAGGGAGAGAGAGAGAGATGAGAGAGAATCATTGATCGGCTGCCTCCTGCACGCCCCCGCACTGCGGATCAAGCCAACAACCTGGGCATGGGCCCTTGACTGGAATCAAACCTGGGACCCTTCAGAGAAGGCCAACACTCTGGCCACTGAGCCAAACCAGCTGGGGCAAAGCACCAGTTTCTTGCATCAGGATGTTCATCAAGGATTTTAGCAAAATGGGGCTGGGAAGGTGAGACTATGCCTGAGCTCCTCAGCCTGGGATGGTCTCTCCAGGCTGTGGCTGGTGTTGGGGGTGCAGGTTCAACAGAGAGGTACTCGGTAAACAAATGGACACGAGCAAAAGTGCTCAGGGGCTTCTCAGCACTGCAGAGACGGAGCAGCTCACCGTGTGTCCGGGTTGTTTCTGATCATTGGCTCTCGTCTGGGGAACTGAGGGACCCTATGCTGTGGTCAATGGACATGGGGAGTGACAACGAATTAGATTTCCTGAGGCCAGAAGCTCATGGGACTATTGCCTGGTGGGGAGTCAGGGGGAAATTGCAGGTTCACAGAGAGCTGGCAGAGTTCCAGGTAGAAAGCTGTCCCCAGACAGGATCCTGAGGGAGCAGCTAGCACTCCAGGCTTCACAGTCACAGAGAAAAGCTGGGTCACCGAGGAGTCAGGTTAAATGACCAGCTTTCACTTACTGGAATCAAAGGGCATCAAAGGCGGAAAACACCCCAATTTTAACCTAATACCCTACTTTTTGGACTTTATCCTAAGAAAACCATCAGCCAAACATAGCTATTTATGTCTCAAGGGGTTCGGGGCAATGAAGCCACAACAAACACACCCTCACCTGAACGCAGCGCCTGAACCTGTGACCAGGGACCTGCTCACGGGTGACGCGTTTCCAGGCATGGAAGGAAGGACGGCCCCAGGAGGACCTTTCAGGACACATGATTGCGAGACTTTCTGTTAAAAATGCAAGCGTGGGAATTTTTCACCTAAGTGTTTTTGGATTTGCTGTGTCCTCAGCCCAACAGATATTGTGTGGAGAAGCTTGTGATGGGCTCTGAAACCACATGGAGGTCCCGGACTGTGTGGAGGGAGGGGATGAGGATGGGAATAAGAAATGGTGAAGGGAAAATTAGGGGAGTTTGAAGTGAGCCTTCAATGTATCCAGGGAGAATTTTTTTTCTTTAAAAAGAGGCGAGAAAGGAGATTGCAGCTGGAAGACGGCTAATAAGACCGAAGGGCCCATCAAGCCGTCCAGACAGGCCTGAGTGCGGAGGGAGCGCCTGGATCTGTCTTCATCTGGGAACGCAGGAGCACGGTTTCTGGTCCGAAGGCCGTCGTTGCCAAGAGCGCGTCTGTGTGTGGGTTTCTCTGCCGAAGCCCAGGATGTGAGATAGGAAATCGAACCTTTGAGGAGGTTGGTGCCGACACTCAGGCTGGATTCAGAGATGGAGGGAGAGGGAGGAGGACACACCGCACAGCCGACCGTGAGGCTGACAGTCCTGAAGCTGGGCCCTGACGGCCACGCGGGTTTCATCCTCTTCATCTGTTTTGATGCCCATTGGAGCCTTTCCACGATGTTTATTTTCTGAAGGTCCCCCGTTACCCATGGGGGCAGAGCTGCCATCGAAGTGTTCGTTGGCCCCTGGGTCCCCACCGGCCCATTCGTTCCTCCACACGCTCATGTGCGCTTGGCCCCAGGTGTGCTTCTTGGGACGGACACGTTTGGAAAATTCATTCTCTCTGCTTGTGTTCGCACATCACCTGCGGCTCCCGCCCAGCTTCAGAGACTGGCTCCGGATGCATTCGGTCAGAGCACAGGGAGAGGTTTCAGGTTTTGCAGCAGGGTTGCTACCAGTCGCTGAACCTGGACACTCTACCGGGCCTGCTGCGTTGGTTCACTTTAACCTCAGTGATACCGAAAGGCAAGCTTCGCTACCAAGTTCACACGGGAAGATAGGCTGGGAGGGTTCCTACTGACCAGGAGTGGCTGTGAGGGAGGCGGAGCCAGACCAGCACCGAGCTCCTGGCCCCAGGACCCTGCTGCCTTCTCTGGCCCTTGGCTGCCTCCCTGAGATGGGCCACCAGCGCTGGAGCCCATCATGATTCCCACAGATGTCAGGCTCACCCGGCCAAATCACAGCACAGAGCCTAAAGGAATGAGGGGCCACCAAGGTGGGGCGAACGGAATATTCAAGCTCAGTCCTCTCATGCGAGGCATTAGGGGCGCAGCCAGGGCCTGCAGACGTGCGTGTGCATTCACAGGTGGAATTTACCCCATTAGCTGTACCTGTCCTCCGCGCTGCCGGCCGCCGGCCCGTGATTCCTGCGGCTGGCTGGGGCGTGCTCATTTGCTCTCTGATTCCTCCTCCATTTCTCCGATGGTCGATGGAAACTATTAGTTCATTTGCAATGTTGGACAGATGTCAGCTGCTTAACAGGGGTCACGAGTTCTGATGGGAGAGTTGGGCTAATGGCGGCAGTGCCAGCGATGTCTCAGCTGTCTTCGCGGATCACACAGACATTCCGTCTCTCACTGGGGCACCCGGTGGGCTCAGTCAGGTTAATAGGGATTGTATTCCAAGCTCAATGGAATGCTTCTTTCTGTGTTGCTGAGTTGTATGTAAAGAGCTGCTATGCAAGCGATACTTTTCCATAGTTTGGTCTATTGGGAATATGTACACGGAATGTTTATCTGTCTACCTAGGTGGAAAATTGTCTTTTAGTGAGAAGAACACATGTTTGTTGGAGTGCATGTATGTGTGTATGTGGGTGTATACATGTGCATGTGTATATGCATGTCTACATGTGCTATGTGTGTATACGCATGTGCTAGTGTGCATGTGGGTGTGTTTGCCTTGGCACAAGAGGAAGAAAACCAACATTTGTGAGCACCTGTGGTGTTCCAGGCATTTTATATGCTCTGTTTTTAAAATTCTTGCAAAAATAACCCAAGGTCTGCAATACTGTCCTTTGATGTTACTATTTCTGTGGCTCTTGTTATTCTGCAGTCAAGACAGTTAAGCTCCCTTAGATTGTGCTCTTTGTCCAAGGCTGCACGGCTAATGGGGGCAGAGTTGGGGTACTGGCGAGCCCACACCTTCCATTCCACACCCCACCCACCACACCGGATGCCACTCTGCTCTCCCACAGTTACGTGCTTGCACACCCATGTGCCCTATCCGAATGTTGCCCGTGCACCCCACAGCCTGCATCCGGGTGTGAAGTCTGCCTATTTGTGAATACCCGCACCTGGCCCATCTCAGCCCTATGTGACCTCCCAGGCACACATATTCACACCCAGGTATAGAGAGTTCCAGAGCAGGCAGGTATGTGTTCATTCCCCAGATAATCAGAGGCCCCGATAAAATAAAGCTTCAGTTGACGGACACCCGGCAGACAGGGCTGTTAGTTTACGTAGGGCCCAGGCAGAGTTGGCTGGAAAATTTTGATCACTTTAATTTACTATATCCAGCGTGCCTGCTGTACTCGGCAGGCACTTTTATCAAGCCCTGTGCGGCGGTATTGATTTTTTTATTTTCTATGTAGGATAAGAAGACAGAGAGTTAGGAGCAAGAGTGAATGAAGAACTTTCCTCAGATTGCTGCTTCTCTGGGCTTATTGCTTCCTGTCGTTTGTGGTTTCAGATGACGTCTGGTGTGTCAGGGTTGCTTGAAGCAATAAACGGGGTGAATAACAATGGAAGGGCCAGATGAGAAAGATTGAAAAAGGAGAGAGAGGCAGCAAAGAAAGTGAGGAAGTGCATGTGAGAAATGGAAAAAACGCCGAGGTTGAGGAAAAAGTGTCTTTGGTGTAGGTGACCCATCAGCACATTCCTTAAAGTTCACACACCACCCAACAGTCCTAGCAAAGAGCAGGGAGTCAAGGCCTTCGTCTTATTATTTTTCTGAAATGAACAAACGAATGCCTCCCACCCCTCCCCTCCAAATGCTGGACCACAAAGCATAGGCCATCTCGCAAGAACCCAAGCCTGACCAAGCCCAGCTCTCCCTGTAAGAGGACACGGGATGCTCCCTGGGGTGTGTAGGTTGCAGCCTGGCACTTTCCATGGCTGCACCCCCTTGGGAGGTGGGCCCACCTGGAGCCATCCCAGGGCAGGAGACTGTAGCCTGGCACTGCACACCCTGGATGAGGTGCTGCCCACATGCCCGTTCAATGCATGTGCCACCCAAGCACTAAGTTTAATTTTAGGCTATGAAATGTATATTACACCAAGGAGTAGTATTTGAACGTTTCTAGTAGATGCATGCACACACACATGCACACACACATACACACACGCACACATGCCCATGCCCATGCATGGGCACATACAGACAGTCTTTGGGGAGCCTAGCATTTAGAACTTGCTCATTTCCCAGCTCTACATGTTCAGGGCTTTGGCTGTCGGCATGCCTAACTATTTTGTGCCTCGGCGTCCATATGCGTGGAGAGAGGACTGGGATGGTACCACATGTGCACAATGTCACAGTAGGTGTTGCAAGGTGACTAACCCAGGGCAGGTGACTGGGAAGTGTTTGATGCATCAATGAATCAGCGAATGGAGTGTAAGCATGATTTGTGAAATTCTAATGTAAAATCCCCTTAAAAAATGGTTCTGGTAAGCTTCAAAGTTGAGTCAGAAGTGGTATAAATTAAACCTTAAATTAGGACTAATGTTAAAACATCAGGGTCACAGTTGACTACCAAATATAGATAGATGTCACAGGCATTGTTTGAAAAAACATCAGAACCTTTAAACCTGATGACATAATTTGATGCTTTTGGGTGTTTTTACACGTGATCTTAGTCAAAAAAGCTAAGAAGTGATGCTTTTATAAACCAAACCAAAACAAGATATTTCTTTAATTTTAAAGCTCTATTTCCCCAGTTACTAGTAAAATCAATGAAAGGGATCTGTTAGTGCCAAGTAATTCCTGTGAGTTCTCACAAAAGGTGTATGTGTAGATATGCACACAGGCCTCATTTGATTAAAGTGTCCTTTAAATGAAGTAAATGTAAGAGTTTAAAGATGTTGTTTGCCAATGCTATCAATTTATTTTGCAAAGAGATTGATGCCGTGTCATCCAATGAAATAAAGGCCAGTGGCCCCGTCCCCAGTTCTATTGAAAATCCTTAATACGATGGGCAGAAGGGGCAACTTTCTCAGCAAGTTGTGGCCTCCCATGGTTACTTTCTGAACACTTTCAGCTTAGTTTCACGGATCCAAGCAGCCCAGGTGAAAATGGTTCATTTAACCCCAAAACACACTTCGAGGGTGCTGGTGGACTCTGTGCCCGGAGACTGTGACGGCAGCAGAGACGACCATCTGTCCTGCACTGTTTCTGCTGAATTGCATGTGGTGGTTGGACCCTCAGCCTCTTGGTTCCTTTTGCTCTGCTCCATCATGCAGCCCTCTGTCCATTTGTCCAGCTTTTCTCATCCAGGCAGGGCCTTAAGATGGGTTTCTCCCCAGCAGAGGCACAGAACACAAGCTGACTGTTAGGATTGTGCTTTTATTATTATTTTTAAAAATATATATTTTATTGATTTTCTTTTTACAGAGAGAAAAGGAGAGGGACAGAGAGTTAGAAACATCGACGAGAGAGAAACATCGATCAGCTGCCTCCTGCACACCGCCCACTGGGGTCGTGCCCGAAACCAAGGTACATGCTCTTGACTAGAATCGAACCTGGGGCCCTTCAGTCCGCAGGCCGACACTCCATCCACTGAGCCAAAACGGTTAGGGCTGTGCTTTTATTTTTAATTAAAAAACTAGAGGCCATGGCTGAAAGTGATGTCATAATAGAAAAGCAAAGGGACTTGGGAAAATGACTGTGTGCTTGGCCTCATTTACTAGTACTAGTGGGCTGTGACTCAGAGAAGACGGCAGGGGCTTGGAGGTGACTTGGGATGTCAGATCTGGACAATAATGATAATTGAAAACTGCTACAGATTCTGCCCCATGACCCAGGAGCAGTGGCCTCAGGGCAGCAGCAGGCCTTGGTGGGATGCTGGGTTCCAGGCAGGGAGTGCACTGGAGGAGCAGAGAGGTGAGGACCCAGGCCTGCACCGAGTTCTACCCTGGGTTTACCCTGAGGGACCTGAGGGAAAGCTATGGGCCCGACTGGTGTTTGATTTTCTGGGGCTGTGAATAGATTAGATGACACTTGTGCCATTTACTGTTTTGCTGTCACGCCACTGACTTTGTTTCACACTCAAAGGGAACTGATGGCATCATCTCCATAGGTGGAGGAGGTGCTCCTGCCCCTGCACTTCTGGGGGATGTGGATGTACTACTTATCATATTGTGATTTATTCTCATGACTTTAAAAGGCTATTGTTACAGTTTAAATAAATTGCTTTATTATAAGATATGGGTGGACTTATAAAAGATAGGTTAAGTTTGAGTGAAAAGTACCACTATTTGGGCAAGAAATTATGTAACCTTCAGGAAACTGGAGACTCAGAAATGTTTTAAGGTGGGCTACTTTCCTGGTGCAATTATTTAGAAATACATTTTTTTAAAAGCAGAAAAGCCTCATTACGTGAACATATTATTTCTTCCCTGTCCTGCAAACTCCCAGCCTGTTGGGTGAGTCACTGGAGACTGAATGGAGAAAGTGGGGTCTGTGAGCTGAGATGAAGAATCCCCTGGGCAGGAATCACAGGTGAGTTCTAGTCAATTCCAGCCACAACTGCCCTCTTTTGTACCTGATGAGCACAGCTTGCTGCTCCGTTGGAAAGGTGTTGTCAGTAGCTGAAGTTTGCAGAGGAGTTTTGAAAACACCGAAGAGCTGTGCAGATGTGACTTTCCCCCTTTGTTTCCTTTCCTTTTTGACTCTAGTGATGGAAAGTCAGTGTTTCACTTATTAATTGGCCTGAGTAAGATGTACAACCTTACATTTTCCCCCCAAGAAGATTAATACATAGCTGTGGATTCCGGGACCATTAACATGCTCTTTGAAAATCTGACCCCTCGTGACAGAC